>JAVIWB010001326.1:0-208934 GCA_031893035.1 Dermolepida albohirtum | reverse complement strand
TTAATTTATTACAAGTACATCGCATAAAAATACAATTCAAGTGACATTCGTTCGCTATTAAATTCTCATATTGTTACGTGAAAATATCATGGCTATGTATTGATTGGTAACCTATAAATATTATTACTAAACTGGGAGGAGAAATTCAACCTGTTTACTTTGTGTCTGCAAATATGGGTGAATGCGTCAAAAAAAAGCATTAACTACATATAAATACGTAAAATAGCAACGATAAAATTATAACAACCATATTTGTACAAGTGATTACATTTAGCAGTTAAATGATGTCTTTTAAATGAGTGATGCAAGAATTTATGAGCGCGTTAAAGGGTCAAGTCGTTCTGTTAAATTATGAATGGAAGCTTGACAAAGAATTGTGCAGAATTAGATGAAAAAAAACAAAGACACATACACACTCTTCTTACCTTCTTTTAAGTATACGAATAGCGAGTCACAACAGTTATCGATCATACGCAAGGCTTGACTAAACGTAGTACTACAAAAATTAAAGGTGCATTAATATTAAAGTATATTAATAATTCGGAAATAAAAAAAGATAATAGAGTTCAATTAAGTACGATTAGTATTTATATCTGTAATAACTTTTTTTTTATCACAATTCTGTTGTACAGAGTTTTGCCATTAAATAAGAGCTAATATACAACGGCAATTATACAAAGGGTACTAGGAAAGTTTTGCAATATGACGCAACAATGAATCGTAGGATGCTGCTTGTTGCTGCATGTTGGGACATGTTAACACGTGCATAGCAGCCGTCGCGCCATGTCGATGGGCTCAGTTATTCATTAGCAGTGAGAGTGTAAAATGCTTGCGATGGCATCATGGTCACGAAATGAGATACGGGCAGTTTTACGTTATAATTTCGTGCGTGCATAAACATAGACCAGTGCTTCGAAGAAATGACTCTTGCACTAGGTGACGTTTGTCCACATCGCACAACGATATTTAGGTGGTATAGAGAATTTCAAAGGGGAAATGTAACTGTGGAGGATGCTGAGAGGCCGGGAAGGCCACGAACGTCAGTTACGGAGGAAAACTTTACTACTGTGAGGAAAATGCTTGGCGAGGACAGGTGGGAGACCTACCAACAGATAGAGGGTACTTCAGGTCTAAATGCACCAGCAATTCTTTCGATTCCGCATGATCATTTGCACGTGAAGAAACTTTGTTCTCTCTGGGTGCAGCATCGGCTGACTGAAGAGCAGATGACACGATGTGTGACTTGATGCCAGGAGAAGCTAAAAAAGTTTAATAAGGGACAACCTCGGTATGTGAACGACATCGCGGCAAGTGACGAGACTTTGCTGTATTATTACGATGTGTCGACCAAAGCTTAAAACAAAGTTTGGGTCTTTGATGACGAGGACACACTCGTAGTTGTCAGAAAATCCCGATCTGTAAAGAAGAAAATAATAGCTGTATTTTTCAAATCGAGTGGAATTGTGGAGCGCGTCGTTTTGGACACACAGAAGACAGTCACAGCTAAGTGGTATACTGAACAGTGCCTGCCTGAAATCATTGGATCTATGAAGAACCTGCGGCCAAAGTCAAGAATGGACACCTGGTTCTTCCATCACGATAATGCTCCAGCTCACCGCGCCAAAGCCTGAATGAATATTTGACCACGACAGGATTGAAACTTCTTGAGCACCCTCCCTACAGTCCACATCTTGCTCCCTGCGACTTTGCACTGTTCCCGCATGTGAAAATGAAGCTAAAAGGGAGGCGGTTTTCCAGTGATGAGGATCTTCTGCAGGCTTGGGACAACGAGTGTGCTTTACTCCCTAGTGAAACTTGGCAGAACTGGTTTAAAGATTGGTTTCGGAGAATGGAGAGGTGTATTGAGTGTAAAGGAAATTACTTTGAAAAAATTAAATAAACAAAGCTGTATTGCAAAACTTTCCTAGTACCCTTTGTACGTGGCTCTAGTTTAATGGTAAAGGACTGTATTGCACAGGGTGATTCACAATGTTATTAATTCTATATATTAGTAAGTAATAATATGTTGATTTTGAAAATTTATTTAGAATAAATCGAATGTTTGAATAATTATAGTACAGTATATTTTCCCTTAACGGACGTTACCCGACAATGGACATCTCTAATCAATGGACAGTTTCTGATGCACCGACCGTCAGTATCCTATTTGCTGTAATAACAATATCTCTCACCAAAAGACATTCTTAACAATGGACACGGATAGTAATATACATCCACTACAGTAAATTTAAATGAAAATTTGTTTCTTTACAATGGACAATAGCACTTCTCATAATTCATATTATGGAATAAGATTAATTTTATTGCCAGGTAATAAATTTATTGCAATTCCTATAATTTTAAACATAATTATTTTAATACATATAATAAGTGCAGTAATGATTGTCTATAGAGGGATTAAGCCAGGTACATAATAAATTTATTGCAATTCCTATAATTTCTAAACATAATTACAAACTTTAGTAGTAGTTCAGAAGTGCTGTAATGATGGTCTTTCGATTTATTATATGTAATTACATACATATAAATGTATAATACAATAATTATGACCGCTGTAACATTCTTAACAATGGACAACGTAAGTTTCTCATTAAATAAAACGCCAAGATCTTCGACTAGGTTAGTCCTTGTTAATGAAGTGGCATGCAATAAATAGTCGTAGCTAATTGGGTTGAACTTCCTTGTGTATGTCATAATCATGCATTTGGATAAATTCAACTCTAAACAGTTACTCTCGCACCAATCATTAATTATATTTAGTTGATTTTGCAAGAAGACACAATCATTCATATTTTGGATTGAGATAAATTTTTAAGTTAGCAGCAAAAATCAACTTCTTGGACACAATAACTGATGTCAAATCTTTAATATATATACAAAATAAAAGCAGTTCTAAATTCGAGCCTGAAGCACCCGAGGTTACGTGAAAATGATAAGATTTATGCCCATTATAGTACACATATTGTCTCCTGTCATGCAAATATGACTCAAAAAAACTTCAACAGTGCCTCACTGAACCCAATTGATTTTAACTTATTTAATAATATCAAATGATTTATACGATCAAAAGATTTAGAGATGTCAGTATTAATGACGTCAACCTATTGGGTGAACTGCACCAAATTGGAAACCGTTGATCGTTTTCCAATAAAACCATATTGATCGGGTGACATAACATTTTGAATTGTCGGAGACAGGTAAGTAGAAATGCACAGTTCCAGAACTTTACTAAAATTTGTAAGTATGGCAATAGGTCTATGGTTGGCAATAACTGCCAGATCTCCAGTCTTCAGTACAGAAAGATTGAAGTGCTTAATGCCATGTTAAATAAAAATTGTCAAAGGATATGTGAAGATGTCTGCACAATCTTTCAACAGGAAACTTGGAACTTGATCATCTTTAGTCGTAGTTTCGTTCGCTAGTTTCCTCAAGGATGAATTAATTTTGATGAAAATATATTTTATTTCAAAGGTGTCTCACAAAAATACATACAATAACCAGAACAATTTAAGATCAATTTAGTATATGTAGGCTGTGTTAAAACACGATCGAAAATAAAGTAAAAAGGTAAAATCGATTACGAGATATTGACGGTTTTGAAGGTTTTAAATATGATTTGGAAAATTTATCTAACTTCTTTAGTCTAATCGTGAGAGAATAAGATGCTTCGAAAGTCGTGGCAAAATGTATACTTTTATTGTGTAAGTAGATTATTTTTAAGGTAAATCGTGTCCTGTTACCTGAGAATTACTGTTTTATCTAATATGAAGGTCAAATTCTTTGATGAAAACCTTAATCTTCTCAGAAGACAAAAAAATGGTAACTATTTCTTCGGTTTCAGCCGCCGGTTTTTATTTTACAAAATGTAAATCAAAAATTCATTATTGAATAAATATTTTTCGAAATATTTTATTTTATAAAATGATAGTTTTCATAATAGAGACCAGTAAAGTCACCAAATTAATCTTAATGGGAATTTAAATGTTAGACGTATTTTTATGTTAGAATTTAACATAATAAGATAAAACAATAAACCTCATTTACAAGTCATAAAAAATTTAAGTAAGCTGTGAATAGAAAAACATCTGACATCTGCTTTATTGTTCACGGTGGATTGTAACAGTTAAATATTTTATAATTCAGTAATTTCTCTTTGTAATAAAACAAATATGAAAATTTTTAGAAATTTTTGAAACGGAAACATGTAAACGTATACACTTTTCGAACTTATATTTTTGATTATCATTTAGTTTACCAAAAAAATTAATAAACTTGGAAATTAATCTCATAACAATTTTTATTGATTGCGAAATGTTGTAATAAGTATTGGTAATCGTTTTTAGAATGAAACAATGTCGTATTATAGAAGAATTTAAGGAGTTTGTGCAATACCATGACTTCATACTACCAGTGCTATCGAAATATTTTGCGATTTTGCAATCGATGAAAGTTATTTTAAAATATAAAATTTACACATTTTTAATACGAAAAACCGAAAAAAAATTGTTAAGGCATTTATGGAGAAAATAATGAAAAATATAAAAATTTTAAGTGGCGCGCTGGGCTCATTATAACTAGATTTTTCTTTAAAATTAAAGAAACTACGTCTGATAATATTGTCAATCGATTAAGAAATTAAAATTAATCAAATAAAGATATCGTTATTGACGAATGATTTTATTTTAATATCAACTCTATTCTATCCAAATGTGTTGTGGAAAATCTACTTAAAAATTCAGCAAACGACAAAACTTCTTCAATAAATTACGACTGAGTTATAGCATTTTAGGGAGGCCCAATGGAAAGACAACCATCTGGTATTTATGTTGGTAACTCTTTCAACCATAAACAAGCTGCGTTCCATAATTCACAAACTATAAACTCATAATTATGAGCAATTTGAGCTTATGGTTGAAAGAGTTACCAATATAAATACCACATAGATTTTTTCCATTTAGCCTCACTAGAAAGCTTCAATATTGTGCCACGAATTTTAACCTAGTTTTTTTTTTACAAATTTGATAATCGTGATAGTTGTAAATTATATCAGGTTGATTATGATATTGAACTCAAAATGTATTAATTTCCCGAGTTGATTGGCATGGATTATTATGACTAAAGCGTTTAGATGATATTCATCAAAATCTGATGGTCATTCTGAACGGTGAGAATTGTTAAAATTATGTTAATAAGCTTGAATAAACCCCCCTTTAAATTGAAAAAACGAAAAGAACCCAGTATATAGAACATATTAACGTCAAGTTTAACCGGCCTGAGAAATCGAGTTTAGCGAAACACGTGCTAGAGAGTAATCACAGTACAACCGTGAATTTTCTATATTTAATCAAAAATATACATAATTACCGTGAATTAGAATGGTTTTTATTTTTCACAATAAATATGAGAGCATATTTATTGTGAAAAATAAAAACCATGTGTTAAAAAATAGATAAAGGTTTGATAGCATATTATCGCCCACTTGAGTTGAAGATACGAGCGCTAAAAAAGGTCCATAAGTGGAAGTGAAAGTGTACTTTAGTAAAAGTGTTAGTTTTAAGGCATATTAAGTTGTGTGAAATAAATCAGTGTGTATTTGGTGATTAGCAGGGAAAGTTATGCGGAATTACTCTACGCGAGTTTTATCGCGGAACCAGATGCGACATAATAATTAAGTATCTGCTGATGATGACAACTTAGTTATCGAACTAGCTAAACAGAATACGAACATTGTTGTAAGAGGTTATAGAAACAAATGAAGGTACGCAACCTTTGTTCCCATTGGATTTCAATTAAAGTTTCCGAACTGCACTAGAATGTTTTGGGAATTGATTGCTTCATTTAGTGTACAGCATCATTACAGAGCCCAAATTTTATCGGGTATACGTATTCAGGAGCAAATAATCGGCAATTCAGGTCTCTAAAAGTGAGACGGCTCCAACAAAACTTATTCGAAAAAGAAACCAAAACAAAACGATGTCGTTCATATTTTGGAATTAATGAATGTTTCCATTGATCGTACTGTTAATGCTTAATTGCTGAATGCTATTCTCGTTGGAAATATTCATAGCATCACAAAGTTTGTTCTAGGTTGATTATTTTAAGACCTTTTGAAATCAATTTGGGTTAAGAAAAAATATTTTGAAAACATGTTACAAAAATTATTAAATATATGCAAAGCATAACAAGCTGCATCGGCATTGTATTGCTTTTACAGCCACAGTACGATAGCAAAAACATTAATTAAATCTCTTCTGAATGAAGACGTCAATTCGATTGAAATTTTTAAAAGATCTCAAATACAACACAATGGTCAATGTCTTTTTAAAAGTCAAGTTCGTGCGGTCAAAATCTTATTAAGACAGGAGAATGAATGTAGAAAATGGACGCCACATACGAGTTAAAACTTCAGCTTAATCCCAAAAGCGACAGCATAGTTAATGGTATTTATTCAGAAAGAGCAATGGGCAACCGGAAAATGGTATGCTACGGTTGGTTTGTCTTAAGTTGGAAATCATCGAAGAGGAAGAATCATCTTCTACCACGAGAACCCTATGGCTGACATTATTACTCGAATGAATAAGTATTTTAGTGTTCAAATTTTAGTATTATGGTGATTATTCATGTAACCAAGCGTTAACAATTATAGAAGACATAATTAAGGATAAAATAGATATATACTTTTCACCCATAGAGACCCTTAGAGGCGATTATTTATGATTGAACAACACTGAGCGACGGAAATATAGGAAATTCCCACAAAGGTATCATCCAGCATTTAATTTTGCCTCAAATTTTTTCGCCCAAATTTAAAAAAAATGTTATTAAACAGTTCAGGAGATCTTTACTGTTTCCAAAATTGAAATAATGGATTATTTAGTATATAGTATAGACCTAGCATCTAGTTCTTTCTTTTTGCTTTCGAGTTTATACGTTTTACATCAGTTGAAGAAGCGGTTGCATTCAAAAATAAAATTAACAACCGAACGGGGAAAAATTGAAAAAAATTCTTTTGAAAATTGATTTTCACGGATGCAAAGATGCATTGATTCTAGAGAGTAACATTTTAAGACATGAAAAATAAATGCGTTTTCTCAAAAAATTGTGTATTACATTGCTAAGATTAGGAGAAAAGAAGCAGCTCTCATATCCTTGCATTTAGAAACTTAACTTTCTGTTTCAAAGGAAAAATAATTTTAAACACGACTACATAGCAAAATTTTCTTCAAAATTTTGCTATGTAGTCTGTAATTCCTGTAAAATATGAGTTTGCTTTTTAGATACTGAAAAATATGAAAATTTTTAGCGTTTTTGAAATATATTTTTCTAATTATTTCTAATGATTTTTTTGTCTTACCAGAACTTTGTATATACTTTTATTTTGCCTATTTTTAAACGAATATTTTAGACTTGTTTTATATCTTTTACGTAAATATTAACAATTCAATAGCGACAGATTTAAATGTTTTCCAATAAAACAGACGATCTTGAAATAAATTATTTGATGCTCTCTTCGAATGAAAGCTATCTACTGCTTTGACATTTCCTATATGCTTTAGTATGCGCTATTTTAATCTGCCCTTTGTTATTTAGGGGGAAAAACGACAAAAATGGAAATACATAAAATATAGTTAATCACATCAACATATGGAAGAAATAAAGAAGAAAAGAGGACAATAAGCAAATTATTCACATGAAAAACTCACATTTCTATCTGTAACTAACCCTCCGTACTTATAACCCTTCCAAAAGCTAGGTAGCTAGGGTACGTGTGTATATATGCCAAGGAACTGTGTGTGGATAGTATACCGGTGCACTTCATCAACGAGAAATCTAATGCCTGGTCGCGGACGAGCGAACAATGGGTCAGACGGATCGTATACCGGTGAAACCTCAATTGTTGAAGGCGCACACGCGCGATGGTGAATCGCTTTAGAGATTATCGTTGGTTCAATGCGATTCGCGTTCGATTTAAAATACTTCAAAGGTACTCCTCGATCGATTATCTGTTCTGTTGCATTCAGTTTAGAATATAATACGCTTTAATCGTTTCCGGATTAGTGTGAAGATGTGAGTTACCCAAAAATAGTAACGTGAGTGCATGAGGGTTTTATGAAATATCGATTCGTTAATGTTAACTTGTTTGTTAACAAGTGGAATGATTTTCATCATCATTTTGAGACGAATTTATTGTTTGGTCGTATTGAAAAATAATATTTGCTTGCATCCAATAGAAAAACCTTAAACACGCAAAATTATAAGGAAAAACATGTATGATGGTCTGCAAATGTATTGGCCCACCTAAACTTAAACGTAGTTCTTCTTGCTTGTACATAGAAATCACCACTTTTGAATTATCGAAACCACGCCACACATGTTTTTATGGTTGGAGCATGGTCACTGTAAGTTTCTGCCAGCAAACGATGACTTTCAGCGACCTTTTTCTTTTGATTAAGTAAGAAAAGTAATGGGTGCCGCAAATGCACTTTTTCAGGCACGAAACTGGACATTTTCAAAGTCTATGACAATGTTACTTTCGCAAAATATAACATGTATGGCTTTGAAGCGTGATGTCAGTAGAATAAACATTGCATCCTTAAGCCGAGCAACATCTGTTAGAAAAACCGATAATGACTTTCCGGTAGATCTGGTACAATCTGTGGCTCTACAAAAAGTGCAAAACCCATCGCGCAAAGAAAACTATTACAATTGTTTTGCCATTAAGATACCAAACATTTTTAGATGTTTGTATTGATCAAACACGTTATTAATGTCTTTTTGTAACAGGTTTTCTAATAGAGACATAACAATTTTTGTTTTTTGTCACACCCTTTAACGGACTTTAAAGGACTCGAAGTTACACCGCCTGGTGGCTTAATTGGTAAAGTAGTCGTCTAGAAAATGGCAGATAGAGGTTCGAGTCCTTCTCCAGAGCAGAAATTTTTAATTAATTCCTGCGTATTTAATTAACGATGGAATAGCAGAAAATAATATAATTTTCGCTCTTTAACGTTTTTCATGATCTGTCGACGTCAAAACGTCAGTCAAGATTAATATTTTTATCAATGTGCAGTTCACGAACGACCAACATTTAGAAATTATTAAAAATTACTACCGCAATTCTGAGTAGGTGGTCGCAACTTTAAGAGCGCTTACTCCAATTTTCAGTCGTAATAATCGTCCCACCAGAGGCTGCACGTGCTATAGTGGATAAGTTCGAGTCAAAATATTCACTATTGGATGTTCCTCTGTCAGTGAGACAACGCATCGGTCGAAGTATCGAAAATATCGCAGCCGTAAGTGCTTCAGTGTAAAATGAGCCAAATCAGTTGATTTCATACCGTTCGCAGGAATTGGAAATCTCTCGAACCACAGTGTGACAAATTTTGCATAAAGATCTTAGCTTGCACTCTTATAAGATCAAACTAACTCCAGAACTAAAATCTCTTGATCATTTGAAACGCCGAAACTCTGATTGGGCTCTCCTAATGTTTGAAGAAAATCTTGAATTTCATCGAAAAATCATCTTCAGCGATGAAGCTTATTTTTGGCTTAATGGCTTTGTCAATAAGCAAAATATGCGTCATTGGACAGCAACAAACCCACGTGTGCTTAAAGAGACTCCATTACAACTACAAAAAGTGATCGTGTGGAATGGATTTCATGTCAGAGGCGTGATTGGACCACAGTTTTTCGTCGATGAAAATGATAGCCATGTTATGGTCAATGGCGATCGCTATCGTGTCATGTTGGAAGACTATGAAGATGGAAGATTGACTTGATATCAGTGACATGTGGTTCCAACAAGATGGTGCCACATGCCACACAGCTGGTCAAAGAATGGATTTATTGAAGGGGAAGTTCGGTAACAATGTAATCTCGGGAAATGGTCCGGTCGAGTGGCCACCTCGTTTATGCGATTTAACGCCTTTGGATTTCTTTTCATAGAGTTACATTAAGTCGTTGGTTTATGCCAACAAGTTAACAACGTTAGAGGATAAAATTAGCTCTAAATAATCGATCGCTGCAAACGTGCTCGCGGTGGTTGTATGAACGAGATCGAATTCTATAGTTAAATGTAACATATGTACTGCACTTGGAATAAATTTTAGACCAATATCTCAATTATTCTGTTTTATTTAAATATAAAATTGTTATGTCCTTATTAAAAAACCCAATATAAGAATTATTCCAATAAAACTTTCGTAAAATTGAAATTTCTGTCTTTATCCTACTTAAAATGTAATATTTTATACTTTCCCAACGAGAACACGTTAAAACTTGTCCAAACAGGTTAAAAACCAATAGTGTATTCATATCCTTGTTCACAAATATATCGAAACAAAAAAGATTATATTAAATCTATAAAAATTATTATAATTTTTATGAAATATTTGTAAATAGTTGTGGATAGTGCTCTTACGTGTTTTGTGTCTGATTTAATTCGGTACAGACTGTATATAATATCGACGCAGGATAGAAATATTAATTATATCATATTTAGTTTTGTAGACCAACTTAAGTTTATTTTTAAAGGTAATAGTAAATATTCAAGCCCATGAAGATTGTTTTAGATGAATAAGACTTTAATAGATCATAACTTATGTATGTATATCAAAAATAAGCACTCGACTTTTAGAATGAGTCATCGAACTATGTACTATAAAATCCAAGTAAATGCAACCAACGATCGTTTGCAGTGTTCAATAAACGACGGCAAATTATATATTTACTTAGCGCTATCTACGTATATATGTGAAGAAATAAAAGATCTAGTAACATTAAACTTGTTTCATTTTCAATTAATTTTATTGCTAATAAATGAAGTCAGAATTTTCTTTTAACTCTAATCATAGTAATAAAAGTTTATTAATATTGCTTTTTAAGTTCACATGCATATATACTTGGTTGAAAATTTTATTTAACACATTTTTTTTAAACAAAATAGCCAATTATAAATAATTCAATTAACCACAACAAATTTTAAGTGCTTTATTTTACGTTGATTCATAAAATATGAAACTATTTCTTTATAAAAAGTATGAACTTTTAAGGCTTGGTTCTTGAACAAAATTCTAACATTAAAGTGCAGATCAAGACCGGGGAAGATTCATACATTGCAGCCAATATGTGCTTATTCAGATAGCAAAATTCTTAACTTATTACAGAAATTTATTAATAAATTATTTTTTGACTATAACTTTTCAGTGTTTTTCTAATCTGTAACTTTAGAATTAAGAATTTTGACAATTATTACACAGTAATGCACTGCATAATTTTACAACGCATACTCACCGTATTTTTAAACGGAAACATGCACGAAGAAAATGATATTATGATGTGTAATAAGAACTTTAGGATTGGAAACATCAGAATTTCTACTTGGGAAGCGGATACAAGTTCGGCGATACTTAGATTTATTTATTACCAGTGTAGCCGTTTATATTTCGGGAATAGCAAACAAAAAAAAAAGTTTTTATTATCGAAGACAGCTATATTGCTTTTCAAAATATTCTCCTTGAAAATCAATGCACTTTTGCTTTCGTTTAAACCAATCCGAAAAGTATTGCTGCCACTGTGTAGGCAGTATCTCCAAACTATAAGTTTTGAATGCCTCAACTGCCTCTTGCGACGTAGAAAACCGTTGACCACGAAGTTTATTCTTCACGCGTGGGAACAAAAAGATCATCACAAGCTGTTAGATCAGGGCCAAATAGTTTTGGTCGCAAGACAATGCTCTGTGTTTGATAGGGCCAGAGTGGCGTGGGGTATTACGAACTTTTGAAACCTGGTGAAACAGGTAATACTAATCGCTATTTGCAACAAATTATCAATTCGAACCATGTATTGACAGAAAACGTCCAGAATAGACCCGAAGACACGGTAATGTGATTTTACAGCACGATAGCGCGCCGTTTCATACAGCAAAACCGGTCAAGGAAGCATTGAAAGCACTTGAATGGAACATAATATTGCATCCGCCGTATTCTCCAGACCTTGCCGCGTTTGACCATCACCTTTTCACATCAACGGGATACGCGCTTACAGAGCAGAAGTTAGAAAATGGCTCGATGCATGGTTTTGCTCAAAGGACAAACAGTTTTTTTTGGGTTGGCATTCATAAATTGCCTGAAAGATGGGCAAGATTTGTAGAATTAAATAGCCGATACTTTAAATAAATACATTTTTCCATTTTCTTGAAAATTATATAGATTTTTTTACGAGAAAAACGGTAATGACTTTTCAGTACACCTGGTAAATACTCCTCTTAAAAGGCACTGCTACAATATGCTGTATAAGGAAGCAAAGTACTTCTTACAGAATGCATTTTTTACGTAACTTATTTTTTTAAGTTTTCGTTCAATACGTAAATGCAGAATTAAAAATGTTAACAATTATTACACTTTAGTGTATAGTATACTTTTATTATACAAACGTATGTTCATTTAAGTCTAGATTTACTCGATCTAGCTTTAAACGGATGTATTTGTTTTATTAGCTATCTAGACAAAGCGTCAAAGTATGCAATGAAAATCCACAATTCACTATGTGCTAGGAAAGCTGAAATATTACGCTCAAACTTTATGATTATATGAGAATTATATGATTTTGCCTAACAATAGAAGCTGATTGTGTAATACAGTGTCAAAAAAGTGTTCCCACATAAATCAAATGCGCCGTGATACAACATATTTATTTCCGAAAAGTTCTAATTTTAACCGCTTTATAAAGGGTTTACCAATAAGGACTTGACAACATTTTTTCAAAATAAAATGCAGACCATTTGAGATATTTCAAAAACTTTATTATCGGGTTGAAGTACAATCAAAACATTTATGAATGGAACTCGACTTCGTTCATATGGCCACAGCGGGCACGTTTGCAGCGGTCGATTCGTTGGACCCAATTTTCGATGACTCGGACACACAATTCGGCCGAAACGGCTGCTATTTCGCGTTCAATGTTGGCTCTGAGCTCTTCCAACGTTGTCGGCTTGTTGGCATAGACCAATGACTTGACGTATCCCCAAAGAAAAAGTCTAGAGGCGTTAAATCGCACGAACGAGGCGGCCAATCGACTGGTCCATTTCTTGAGATAACACGCTCATCAAACTTACTCTTCAATAAATCGATTGTAACGTATGTTGTGTGGCTTGTGGCACCATCCTGCTGAAACCACATGTTGTCCAAGTCCATATCTTCCAATTCGGGCCAAAAATAATCGGTAATCATGGCGCGATAACGATTACCATTCACAGTAACGTGACGATCATTATTGTCGACGAACAAATATGGCCCTATGACGCCGCCGGCATTCAAACCGCACCAAACAGTTATTTTTTGTGGATGAAGTGGTGTTTCATGAAGCACATGTGGATTTTCACCCGACCAATAACGCATATTTTGCTTATTGACGAACCCATTGAGCCAAAAATGAGCTTCGTCACTGAAAATGATTTTGCGATCAAATTGATCATCTTGGCGCATCTTTTCCAGAGCCCAATGGGAGAACGTACGTCGCTTCAAATGGTCCATCGGCTTCAATTCTTGAGTCAGCTTGATCTTGTATGGGTGTAAACCAAGATCCTTACGCAAAATTCGCCATAAAGTGGTCTGAGCGATGCCCAACTCTTGAGAACGCCGTGGAATTGACAGATTTGGATCATTTGCTACGGACGCTTCAACGACAGCGATATTTTCGACACTTCGACCAACCCGTTATCTCACTGGCATGGCAACATCACACAACGAATATGTAGACTCAAATTTTTGCACTTAACTTGTTACTGCCTGTCTACCAGGGCGAGAATTACGACCGAAAATCGGAGTTAACGCTCTTAAAGTAGCGGTCACCGATTCCGAATTTCTGTAGTAAATTTTTATAATTTGCAGACGTTGTTCGTTCGTGTACTTTACCATGATGAAAATGTTAAGTTTACTGAATAAATTAACAGTGACAGTTCGATGATTAGTGAAAAGGTGCGTTTACAAATTGAATTAAAAGTTGTCAAGTCCCTATTGGAAAACCCTTTACATCGTATATGTAATGCAGAGCGCGCAGAACAGAAGTTTTTTCAAAAATTTTTTTTCTCCGCGTGGGATCGAACCCACGATCTCATTCTTTCCGGGAATGTGTCCTCACTATTATACCAATAGAAACACAATTTTCATTAACTATCTTGGAAATGGAAAAACTATCAACGGTGCAAGCAAAAACGGCCGCATTTGGCTAAGAAGAAAGTGTTGTTTCATCAAGACAATGCATCAGATCACAAATCCGTTATTGCAATGGCCAAAATGAATGAATTATAGTTTGAATTGTTACCTCATGCACCTTATTCGCTAGATTTAGCCCCCTCGGATTATTATCTGTTTCCAAACTTGAAAAAATGGTTTAGTGGTCAAAGATTTTCCAACGATAAAGAAGTTATATCGGCAGTTAATGGCTATTTTGAGGAGCGAGACATGCCTTATTATAAAAAGGGTATCGAACTTATTAAACATCGCTGGAAAACGTGTATAGAGCTGAAAGGAGATTATGTTGAAAAATAAAGATATTTATTTTCAAAATTTTTGTGTTTTCTTTGTTGGGTCGGGTACTTCTTTGACCACCCTCGTACGATGTATAAAGCTCTTAAAATTAGAATTTTTTAGTTTAGCATCGTAGAAGCCCATAATGATATATGCATATTTACTTTCTTTTAACAATTTTTAAGAAACTCTAACACCCCTAACAACAGTAAGGGACCTGTTATTATTTACAATTACAAAAGACTTGCTAAATATTCTAACATCGTATATTACAAACGTTTTTGTACACTTTTTTATGAGATTGTATCGTAAGCCGTAAATTTAGAACGAATTCGGTGAATCCTCTTCATAGTATCACGTATTCGGGGAAAATAAACATTTGATTTAAAAAGATGAGTTGTAAAAGTAAAGTCATGTCTGGCAATATACGCACTACACAAAGAAAACAAAACCCTTAAGCCAAATAACCAAATTTATCGAAAAAGCGTGTTCTGCTGTGCAGATTGACAAAAAAAATATTGAAAATATCCTGAACTGTTGAAATTGTACCGAGAAATACTCGCCTGAAGATTCTAAATAAACGCGATACTAACATTTACGATTGTATATTACAAAAAACGGCTTTTTAACAATTAATTTTTTGTTTTGTAAATAGTACATTTCATTTGTACATTTATTCAATATTGTATTATTGAGAATGCATTACTTTTCAAAAAATTTCCAATATTGCTCTTTTGTAAATTTAATTTATTATTGCCATATCATTTGCTGACAGTTTAATCTCGTGGTATTACTGTACGAGGATAGTTTGGCAAGTAGTGAGAATGACACATAGGTGGCGCTCTAATTGGTAAAATAAATGCAAATTTAGGTTGCCTATTTACATGTTTACATTCCGATATTTAGATAAATCGGTTGATTAGTTTATTTTTGACAGCTGATTGAAAAAGAAGCAACACGTCGTTTTGTTAAAATGGAAAAAGCAGTAGTATCGTGCGGTGATTAAATACTTCGTAATTAAGGAAGCTACGGAAATAAAAGATGAGTTACGGGAAACATTAGGTGAATCTGATCCATCATCCGCCACAATAAGTAGATGGGTAAATGAATTTAAACGTGGTAGAACAAGCTGTGTCGACGAAGTGCGCTCTGGAGCGCCCAAAATCGTGACTTCTAAGGAAACGATTATAAAAATCTATAATATTATTAAGCAAGATCGACGACTCAAAGTGAGAGAGATAGCAAAAATGGTAAACATTTCAACAGAACGCGTACACAACATTTTAACGAAAGAATTGGGCCTTTCCAAGCTTTCGGCAAGATGGATGCCGCGATTGCTTACGAATGATCAAAAGTTCACTCGGTTGCGCATTTCCAATGAGTGTTTGGACCTTTATAAGCGGAATCCGGTTGATTTTTGTAGGCGATTTGTTACTTGCGATGAAACTTGGATACACTACAGTACACCCGAAACTAAACAACAGTCGAAACAATGGTTAGAACGTGGTTCTGCACCTCCAAAGAAAGCGAAAACCACTTTATCGGCAAACAAGGTGATGGCATCAATTTTTTGGGATTCAAACGGCATTTTGCTCATTGATTACTTTCGGAAAGCTGCCACAATAAACGGACAATATTATGTAGAACTTCTACAAAAATTAAATGCTGAAATTCGTACTAAACCAAGACAACGCTCCCTCGCATACTAGTACAGTTGCGATGTCCAAAATCCACGAGTTGCATTTCCAATTAGTACCACATGCGCCTTATTCGCCGGATCTAGCCCCTTACGAATTACCCCTTTTTCCAAAATTAAAAACGGCACTAGGTGGAAAGAAATTTCCGTCTAACGACGAGCTTATCATCTTCGTAAATGAGTATTTTGCAAGCCTTCCGGAATAGCATTTTAGAGATGGCATAAGGGCATTGGAGCACCGTTGGAATAAATGTATTGCTCTTTTAGGAGAATATATTGAAAAATAAAAATTATTTGGTATTGAAAAAATTCGTTTTTCTTTTCCATTCTCACTACTTGTCAAACTACCCTCGCAGATACGTCTTTCAATAGATAGAAATCATGTCAGTACATTTTTCGAAACATAACGAAGCAATTATTTATATTAACAACTCTCTTTAATTATTATGTGTTTATATTTATAATCTAACATTATCATTTTATGGTAAATCGTTTTCGTGTGCTAGTTTAGAAGGACACCAAACTACGTTTCAATTATTTTCAGGATGTATTCGCAACTACATACAGTAGCGGATCAAAATGAAGTAACAACCGTTACATGCAACCATATAAATTTCGCTTTTTACAATGAATTAAACAAAAGAACAAGTTCTCAAATGAGAAATTATCCTGAATCATTGAAATTGTACCGAAAAATAGGCGTGTAAACATTTTAAAGGATAGCGCGATCAGAGAACTTACAAGTGTAATAAGTAGAGCACGGAATTATATGCATTTGCATTTTTTATAATATCGATATGCCAAGAAATTTTTCTCGTATCTACACGAATTAAACTAAAACAAATGCAAAAAACCGATTTTTATTTTGCATATTTTGTATATTTTCAGAAATTGATGCATAAATCAGAATAAAATGCATATACGTGCATATTTGTACAATTTAAATTTTTTGTTAAATTAAATAAAGCAAATATTGCCCACACTGTATTTTGAGATCTGGGGTTTCCCTACATTTTACAAACCGCCCGGTATCGCATCGGCAAAAACTGGTATTCCCCTATTTTCTCTACGCTTTACTCTCGTTGGTCTTTCAGTTTCATTTTTGATTTGTCAGGGGTCAGTCGTTGTTTTTAAAACGAAGTGATAATGCCAACAACACAGTCTTTGATAGCTACATGGATAAAGGATTATCTAGAACTTTATTTAAATTTAATTTAAGGTGTTTTGTCGATGTTGCAGCAAAACAGTAAGTTTACGTTATATTATTTTTTATTTGTATTTGGTACCAAAACAGTTTTCGAATTAATAGATTTCATGTGACAAAAAATTTCAAATTACACAACATATTGCTACAGCATCGCATACAAAATATAAGAAGAAAATGAAAAATACAAAACAATTAACGCTTAATGAAACAATTTCTTCGGCATCGGTCTGTGAAAATAGACAAGAATTCAATTTTGATTTATGTGAAGCATTTGTTAGTGCCAATATTCCGCTTATAAAATTACAAAATCCAACTTTTAAAGCATTTTAGAGAACTATTGTGGTAGACCAGTATCAGATGAAAGCACCTTTAGGAAAAAATATATAAACAATGTTTTCGAAAAAATCATAAGTGAAATTAGGGAGTTAATTGGAAACAATTATATTTATTTTATAGTCGATGAAACAGCTGACACTTGTGGCCGATTTATCGTCAACTTATTAATAGGTGTACTGAGTGAAAACGTTCTTGGTCAAGCGCATTTAATTGCTTTGAAACAATTAGAGAAATCCAACAATGTAACGGTGTCACTCTGTTTATAAACGAAGTACTAACAAGTTTCTATTTACCCAATGCTGTCCATACTGAAAAGGTTTTATTGATGTTGTCAGACGCTATTACATACATGACCAAATACGAACAAACTCTAAAAGTATTTTGTTCAAAAATTTTACATGCCACATGCTTAGCTCATGGCGTGAATAGAATAGCAGAAGAAATTCGTAACCAATATCCAGGTGTAAATTGTTTATTCAATACGGTCAAGAAAATATTTGAAAAGCACCCCTCCGAATACAAATGTACAAAGACAGTTTACCTAATACTTCTTTGCCACCTCAGCCAATAATTACGAGGTGGGGTACGTGGTTAGAGGCTGCATTTTTTATGCAAATTATTTGAATGATATTGCAGTGTTAGTGTCAAAATTTTCTAATGATTCCGCAGCTATTAAAGAGTGTAAAAATATTTTAAATATTCCTACATTAAATCAACAACTGGCATTTATCAAAGCGAATTTTAGCTTTATTACGGAAACGTTAACTACATTAGAGAGGCAGGACGTGGAACTTTTGTGAAATTAATTACAGATTTCAAAAATAAGGTCAACCAAGTTAAAGGTAAAATTGGTGATTCTATAAAAACGAAGATGCAAGACGTATTAACAAAAAATACAGGGTTTGATGAACTTACTAAAATTTCAAATATTTTAAATGGAAATTATGAGCCTTCTATAGCAATGGATACCACCACTATATGCAAATTTAAGTTTTCACCAATCACTTCTGTTGATGTATTATAGAAAGAAGTTTTTCTATATATAAAAATTTGTTATCTGATCGAAGAGAATCGTTTCTTGTGGAAAATTTAGAGAAATATATGATTGTCAATATTTACAATATTATAAAAAATAAAATGTAATATTTTATAGTTTGTAGGTTTGTACTTTACATTAATTTATCAATTTATCTTTTGTAATACAAACAACTTGTTTAAATATATTTTGTAATTCTATTGTGTTTTTGTATGTCAATTTTTTTTAATACAATCAGTGCATATTTAACTAAATTGTTGCATAATTTTTTAAAAACTGTTGCATAATTTAACAAAATATTGTGCATATATATGCGCATATTTTCAGGGTTTTTAATGCACATAATTCCGTGCCTAGTAATAAGTTAAAATTAGCGAATAAGGGCACTGAGGATAGCCGTTCAGATGGAATTTGATACCGGAAAGAAAGTACATTACAAAAACATAAAGAGAATTTCAAGAAAACCTTTTTTAAAATTTCTTCTTCTTTATAATATCTATGTTTTCTTTTTTATTCTCGCTTGCGTTTAAACTGTCTGCTTTAATATCACGTCCATTTGCTGTTGAAAACTAAAGCTTGATCTCCGAATTGTATACATTTGAATGTGTTCTAAACGTGTTGGATGGTAAATAGCGGATAAAAAATTTGATTTATTGGATCAGGGGCTCTTCTAATAGGTTTAATTCTAAAATTACGTTCTGATTAAACATTTGTATTGTTTATAAGTGTGTTTTAGTGTATTTATACATTTTTAAAAAAATAAATACCTATCAGTTTCTTTATTTAAAAGACGATTTTAATAATATGATAATAATAAATAAGGAAAGGAAAATCATCAAAAAAGTGAAAATGTAGTAAAAACGAGCTTGTCAATTTTTTTAATTTTCTCAACAATTTCCCATATACACTCACGTACTCTACATATACAGACTTGTTCGTTCTAGAATTAGATATGCGCTGTCCACAAGTGGAAAGAGTGCAGTTAGGTTAAAGCGCGCGAGAAAGGAGGATAGAAAATCTCTCACTGGCAGTTTAGTTTTCTCCCACTTTTGTATTGCAAACAACTTCCCCTACTTTCTCGTGTGCATTGACAATACGTACCTACATTTTTGAATTGTATAAATTATTTGATGCATTTTATTTGAATCTTTTAATAAAATGCAACATGGCTATTTTCTTGAAATGTTTTGCCGTTTGGCGTGAAACTAATAAAATATTCTTGAAATAAATGAAATAGAAAATTCTAAAAATTAAAAAGATTTTCAAACATGGCTATTTTCTTGAAATGTTTTGCCGTTTGGCGTGAAACTAATAAAATATTCTTGAAATAAATGAAATAGAAAATTCTAAAAATTAAAAAGATTTTCAAACATGGCTATTTTCTTGAAATGTTTTGCCGTTTGGCGTGAAACTAATAAAATATTCTTGAAATAAACGCGAGAAAGTAGGGGAAGTTGTTTGCAATAGAAAAGTGGGAGAAAACGAAACTGCCAGTGAGAGATATTCTATCCTCCTTTCTCGCGCGCTTTAACCTAACTGCACTCTTTCCACTTGTGGACAGCGCATATCTAATTCTAGAATGAACAAGTCTGTATATGCACAGTACGTGAGTGTAAATTATGGCCATGTCATTCGGGATATGTAAATAGGCACTACAACTATGTGCTGTATCAGGAAGCAAAGTACTTCTTATAGAACGAATTTTTAACTCGTACAAAATGTAAACGTAGAATTAAAAATATTAACAGTAATCGTAGTGCTATAATAACCTTACATTTTTACTGCGAACAGTAGCGCAAAAATTAAAATTAATATATCATGCAGTGGAAGGTACAGTGAAAAGGTACGCAACAACGAGTGCAATGCAATCAAAAAAACGTGCCGGAAGTCCAAGGATGATCACTAGACAAGAATATTTGCGACTGAAAATGTTATTTAAACGGAATCGACGGTTAACAACTTTACAGCTTCGCGTAGAACTAAATAAAAATCGTAAAAATCCGTTGTCGCTGATTACTGTAAAAAGACGTTTATCAAAGGCGGGACTAAAAGGGCAATATGCTGTTCGTTAACCATTGCTACGATCACAAAATCATAAAAAACGATTATAGTGGGCCAAGGCGCAACATTGGGATGTGGAAATGTTGAAGCGGCTTCTGTGGATGGGCGAATCCAAGTGTTAGGAAGTAATCGGCGCGTTTTTGTTCGCAGACGAGTTGGCGAGAAGACGATACCAGATTGTGTTGCGCCAACAGTTAAACACGGTGAAGGTTCAGTTCTTGTTTGGCGATCATTTTCTTTTAATGGTGTTGAAGATTTGCATAGAATTGATGGAATTTTAAGAAAAGAAGGACATTTGAAAATATTAAAGGAGCACGCAATTCATCCGGAATTAAATTGATAGGAGAAGATTTTTATTTCCAAAAAGATAATGACGCCAAACATAATGCCAAACTTTGTAAGGACTATGTGAAACAAAAAGAAGAAGAAGGACTTCTTCTAAATATGGTTTGGCCTTGACAATCGCCCGATATGAATTCTATCGAGTTGCTATGGGATAAGCTAGACAGAAAAGTGATAAAATACCGTCCAAAATCGTAGCAACAGCTGTGGGAACATTTTACAAATGCCTGGAACGATATTCCAGTTGAAACTCTTCAAAAATTTGTGTTGAGACTACCCAAAATTTGTAAAGAAGTTGTTAAGTGTAAAGGTGGATATTTTGACGAAAGCTAAATAATAAAAAGTGCTAATTTTTCTTTATAGAATTAGTGATATTATTTTATTTTATAAGGATATATAGTTTATTTTTATAGTAATTACATTTTTATTCATATATACAGCGTGTTTCAAAAAGAATATACGTATTACAAAGCATTATTTTGTCCAAACTATCGATCGCTGCGCCTCGGTTCTGCAATTGGAGAAACGAATACATAGTCTAGTTTATTTAATAGCCGCTAGATATCAGTTGTCTTCTGTTTATCTTGGTAACCGTCATATGTTTAAAATGGCTACTCCACAGCAGAAATCATTTTGTGTTCTCGTGTTTGCGAAGTGCAATTCCGTGATTATACTGCAAAGACGTTTCAGGTTGAGCTACCAAATTGATCCTCCGAATGGGTGGAACATTCGCAGATGGTATTGACAGTTTGTAGATACAGGATGTGTATGTAAAGGAAAAAGTCCTGGCCGCACTAGTGTTTCTGAAGAAAATATTGCACGAATCCAAACTGTTTTCAAACGTAATCCTTCAAAATCAACTCGTCGTGCCAGTCAGGAGTTGCAACTGCTTACAACAACAATCTGGCGTGTTTTGAAACGTCGGTTGGTTATGAAGCCGTACAAGTTTAGTTGCTACAAGCTCTGCGTCCTGATGACAAACGGAAACGTGTGGCTTTTGTAACGAGATTCATGATGCTATTGACAATGATAATGTTAGTAGTACACAATATTCGAATTTGTGGTCTACAGAGCCCACATGCAGCCAATGAACATGTACGAGATTCGCCTAAAATCAATGTGTTTTGTGCGATATCCCGATCATCTGTTTACGGCCCATTCTTCTTTGATGGAAATTCGGTTAAGGGTCAGCAGTATCTGGCTATATTACGAAACTGGTTGTTTCCGAGGCTGCACGAAGACAACTTCATTTTTCAACAAGATGGGGCACTCCTTCACTAGAGTCGCCAAGTGCGTGAATATCTGAATGAAAGTCTACCGAACCGTTGGATTGGTCGTCAAGGAGCTGGCGACTTAACATGTCTCAGCTGGGCTCCACGGTCACCGGATTAGTCACCCTGTGACTTCTTCCCGTGAGGTTTCATTAAAGACAACGTTTATGTACCACCACTCCCACAGAACCTGGAAGAGTTGAAGAACCGGATCCGAGTATGGCAAGAATTTGAGTATTGATGTAATATTGTTCGTGTCGCTGATAGAGGACATATTGAACATCTGTAATCTGAACTTGAGAGGTTCGTAAATATGCGTGTAAAGTTTCATATTCGTATGTCTTAAAGTTTAATAAATATATGCATTCGAAATACGTATATTCTTTTTGAAACACCCTGTATTTTGTTTTACCAAAAGTGTATCATTTTTCTATTTTACCTATAGTGATTCCTCATTTATGGCCGTTAGTTTACCTACATAACTTATAGATATTCTCTATTGTGAATAACCAAATTGAATAAATTACCAAAGTTAATTAACAGGAATTTATGCCAAGAAATAACTACAGTTTCTGCCCAATATATTCTACAATAGCCGCTAAAAATATTTCCTCAACGTACCGTTGTATTTCCCAATAGGGCCGTCATGTCAATCCAAGCACAGTTAATCAGTAAAAATAAAAGCTGGGCTCTTTTATTCTACGCGAATCGTGATACTAATATAGCAACGTGTTCGATTCACACAAACGCGTTATTTCGCTTTTTTTCGCATCGAATCTTTTTATCTTCTCTTCTTCTGTTTTTTTTTAAATCAAAAAAGTGCTCCATTAATATAGAACAATGTATCTCTCGCAATCGATACAATGCTACGTATGTATGTACAGTGCTGTCTGCATACCGACCTTGTTTTTTCTGTTTGTTGTGGAATATTGAAGCACCGACCGCATTTGTGCGATGCGAAGTACCCCATATGCAACAGCTTCTTGTTATGTACATCGTTGTGCTGCTATTTGACCTCCGCATCTTCACGGAATGAATCGTTCCGTATGGAATAAACATCGTTCGTTTTTTTTTTCAAGATAAAACTTCCTTTGTTAATAGGAGTCTACACTCCCACGCCATAATCGTAAACTTAAAAAAGCCGATGTTATAAGAATGTCTGTGAATTAGAGAACTAATTATGAAATGGATCGCGATGAGGTTTTACTTCAGTTATTTTCAGAGAATGGTCGTATATTATACAGATGATGTAGGTAAAAGGAATTTGAATATTTTAAAACGAAGTAAAGTGCGTGATGTACTAAGAAATGTTAATTGAAACACGATAAATATACAGATTAGATCATGTTTGCGTAAATAGCTATTAAAAATAAATTGTTCTTTGTTTATGATCTAAGCTTCCTTAAATAATTACCAAATACTGTTTTTTAGAAAGATAAAGTCAAACGAACTTTACTTTTTATGCCAATTAGATGAACTTTCTTCGTCTTAGGAGGCAGTCGAAGATCTTGTAAGTTATAAGCAGAGTTAGGATGTCTTCCCGCGGACCAGGTTCGTACTGAGTAGGCAGCGCCCCCACCAGTGTAATGTAATAAAACAGATGAAGTGTAGAATTATAAGGTAGTACCGTATGGATCTTTATATAAATATATATATAATCGGTCCCCCATCAACCTTTCGGTGTAGGGGTTAACATTACAATATACATTATGTCTTATGTACAAAATCTCTCCACAACTTCCTATCCTTAGCTATCTTTCTTGCAACAGACATTGATTGTCCTCTTCTGTGTATGGCTTTTGCTATTAATTTTTCCCATGTATCTTTTGGTCTTCCTGGTCCTCGTTTTGTTTTCATTCTAGCTTCAAAAATCCTCCTTGCTGTTATCTTATCTTACATACGTTGTAAATGGCCCCACCAGCTCAGTTGCTTTTCCTCAATATATTCCATTATAGAACCTATATGTAACTCTTCTCTTACGTCTGTGTTTCCTTTTCTATCTTTCCGTGTTATCCCTTTACTGCCTCTGAGGTATTTCGTTTCTAATGCTTGTACTTTGCTCTTCAAGCTAGTACAAGCGAGTACCCATGTTTCACTTCCGTAAGTAAGAACTGGTCTGTAGATCGTTTTGTAAATAGTCATCTTTGTTTTCGTGCTAACTTCTTTCTTCCAAAATTACAGTAGTTCTCAATGAATGGTAGAGCTTAGATGCTTTGTCAATTCTCTCTGTTATGTCCATGTCTTGATTCCCATTTCTATCGATCTTCAGTAGGGTCATTATTGATCCACTAAAGCGAATGATGAATTCGGGATATGATTTTGTGTGATTATATCCGCCTACCATTTGTTTGATCTGTATATAAGGCGAACATAAAATTATTAAGTATAACGGTTGGTTGACGCAGTGGAAAAGTATATTGATGAATTTCCCGATTTATATTATAATGGTGCTAAGATATACTGCAAAGTTTGAGACGAACCGTTGACGTGCTGGGACAAATTCGACTGTAAAAATCGTATAAAGAGTGTACACCACCAAAATAGGAAGAATAATGTGCCACCAAAAACATAATTTATATTTAATTTACCAATCGTGATGATTGTCTGTGATTTGAGCCTTTATTTACTCGATAAACAACTACTTTATGGCTTCTAGAATGAATACAAACCTAACTGGAAGCTACCATCTCGGAGAATCTTACAGAGTTACTGTCCGTATTGACATCGTCAACATGATCAAAGCTGTAATAAATAAATGATAAAGAATTGGGGGTATATCGAAAAACACATTCTATTTTGAATATTATAGGACGTGTTCTAGATCCTGATAAAGCGATATTTCCCATTGTATTAGCTAGCAAAAGATTAGAAAAGTGTATTGCGAAGCAATTATGAAGGTGATGCTGGATACTCTAAAAAAATTTTCAACATTCAACTGACCAACTGGTGATGTTTACAACTGAGGCGCACTGATAATATCCAGTGTAGGCTGTTCCCTTAGAGACAAGTGTGATGTTTAAAGTTCATGCTTTACACATTGTAGCACAAAGTGTTTGACAATGTTATCCAGAGGTGGATCCATTAATTTCAAATACCAATATCAGGGCATCGTCTGTGGAATTCTCGAATTCGTTTGGAAGATTCCACAAATATTCATTAATTTCAAATACCAATGAATATTTGTGGAATCTTCCAAACGAATTCGAGAATTTCACAGACGATGCCCTGATATTCCTGAGCAACCAGAGCTCATATGTTAGGGAACATAGTTGAAAGCGACTATCCACTATTACGAGAATTTCCAACAAATAAAATGTGTGGTTAAGATTCAAACGTAACGAAGCTGCATTAATTAAGGAAAGCCAGTAGAGATTTGAAAATACTTCCGATGGTTTAATTGGGGTTTATTTGACTTAATAGATAAATGTTAAAAGGAATCGTTCAAATGTTAATAACATCTTGTCTACTACATATGTTTCAGAGATTCACTCATCGTCAGGCAGACTTGTGTTATTAACGAACGATTCCTTCATAGAATTTATCGTATCTTTTCGATACAGAAAAATAATGAATAAATATTGCCTCTCGCTCTCGTTCAACACAAGAATGTATTGAACGACAAAGCGAGAACGCGTCTATCTCGCTGGTCAAGAACGAAGTTCCCAGAGCGTGTGTAGACAGACGCTTGATACTTTAGCGATTTGCCGCATAAATAAATGCTAAAAGGAATCATTCAAATGTTAATAACATCTTGTCTACTGCATATATTTCAGAGATTCACTCATTGTCAGGTAGTCTTGTGTTATTAACGAACGATTCCTTCGTGGAGTTTATAGATAAATTTGAAAACACTGAGTTGTCGTCAGTGGAGTCAATGGAAATTGTGAATGATGTACAACTCACTGTCATATGCTATAAGTGACAAAAAAAATATGTGTGTTGTAGAAAAATTCGAGAGTGCTGTAAACAAAGATTTAGATTTTACCAGATTAAGACGAATTTGAGATGGTGCGTGTATAGATCCGTTATCTATTTCTAAAGATTATTTTAATCATGCGTGTATTACATCCGTAGATGCCGAACGGTTATTTTGTAAATATAAGATCCTTTCAGCACGGCGTACGTTGCGCTCCGGAACAAATGTGGAAATTTACGTTGTGCTGCAGACATTTTGTCGGTCTTATCCATTTTGGGCTACGCAGCAACAGCTGTGAATAATGTGTGTTATTCATTAAACAAAACATAAGTGATATAAATAACGTATGCATCGCAAGGTCGCCAGTTTGTTCATACACTCGCCTTGTTACGACCCTGGCCCGCCGAAAAATATCCCAATTCTAATCATAGCATTTAAGTTGAGGAAAAAATGCGGCGATAGGTAAAATTCAAGATAATATACAGGAACTAATACTAGTAAACGATTATAGAAGTAGTGCGCAGTAAAGTGACGTATTTAATTGACAATCAGACGAAATAATAGCAGCTATAATAAATTATAAAATTTAATATTTGAAAAAATTCCGGCACTAACAATTCTAAATTGATGCTACAAGAGCTGATACTTGCAAAATTAAATTTCTTATATACAAAAGTGTTGTATTATCAAATTTTGTTTGTTTAAAAAGTAATGTCTTAATACCTCATACGTTGGTATTGTATAAGTTTGATTTCTCACTTCGTAATTTACTTTAGATACGTAAGTTCTTTCATTATTTAAATACGTATAAATCTACGAAACTCAATTAAATATTAAATGTACCTGTGAACCTGTAAAGGTGGTTAATATGTATACATTTGTCAGATAAGTATATTTATATATTTGTATTCGATGGAATCTCTTTAAGAAAGATATCCATTGTACCTACGGACTTCGGTATGTTCCATTACTTTTGAGTCTTAATTTTATAACATCTGAAAAGTGTATGTTGATAATTTTGTAGGCCATATTTTTATTATGTGCTTATATAACAATAAATGTCAGTGAAGTACAAATTAATACCAAACACAAGCATTAAAATACAGAAATTACCAATGATAATTTAATTTTCTAGCAAGTTATTAAATATACAATCATTTGCACGAAAATAGAAGTGGTTTTTAATTTTCTGAAATATCGGTTTATACGAGGGAGCGTTTTTATATTCGGGGAATGAGCGGGTTGTAGAGGGGTGAATAGGCGCATTGGGGGGTGGCCTGTGCAGCGACTCATGATTAGTATAAATACGAAGTTTCATTGTTATTAGACAGTTAGTCTTTGAGCTATCGTCAACCAAGTAACATAATCAGGAGTGAAAAGTGAAATATGGAAAAAATCGAATATCGTGCCGTTATAAAGCTCCTTACCAGGCAAGGAAAATCAGTCGCGACCATAATGAATGAGATGTCATTGGTTTACGGCGACTCTTGTCCAGGAAAAAACATGGTGTACAAGTGGCATAGTTTATTTAAACAAGGAAGGGAATCCTTTGAAGACGACCCGAGGCCGGGCAGGAGCATTGAGGTGACCACGCCAGCACTTATCCAAAAAGTTGAACAAATTGTACTCGAAGATGCTTGACTAAAGAAGAAACAACTCGCAGAAATGGTTGGAGTATCCGATACAACAATTTTTAAAATCCTACACGATAATCTCGGCATGTCTAAGGTCAGCGCAAGATGGGTGCCGAGAATGCTCACGCCGCCGCAAAAACAACAGCGCGTAGAGTGTTCGCGTGCATTTTTGGACCTCTGTAATGAAGACAAGGAGGGTGTATTGAGTGGAATTGTTACTGGAGACGAAACTTGGGTTCATCATTATGAACCTGAGTTCAAACAAGACTCCATGCAGTGGCATAAAAAGGGCACAGCACCTCCCAAGAAATTTAAAGTGTCACAATCAGCTGGGAAACTCATGGCAACGGTATTTTGGGACTCGGAAGGAATATTGTTGATTGGTTATAAAGATAAAGGTGTTTCTATAACCGGAGAATATTACGCTTCAATATTAGAGCGACTAAAAGAAGCCATTAAAGAGAAAAGACGAGGAAAATTGACAAAAGGTGTTCCGCTTTTGCACGACAACGCGCCCGTCCACAAGAGCCGCGTTGCGTTAGCTGCCCTGCATAAGGTGGGCTTCGAAATTGTGAATCACCCACCCTACAGCCCAGACCTGGCCCCGAGTGATTATTACCTGTTTCCGAAAATGAAAAAGAGCTGCGGGGTAAAAAATTTAGTGCCGATGATGAAGTCAAGGAGGCAGTTTCGGCGTATTTTGCAGATAAAGAGAAATCATTTTTTTATGAGGGTATAAATAAATTAATTGAAAGATGTGAAAAATGTATCCGTCTTGCAGGTGAATATATTGAAAAAGAAAAATAATTTGGTTTTTTTATTTCCACCCCTTGTCTCCCATTCCGCGAATATAAAAACGCTCCCTCGTACACTTTATTCCAACATGTTACATATCTATAACAATAAATAAATAGGTTTCTTAATACCAAAGAGAAGATAAAACTGTTTGTATTCTGGGACAAACAAAATAATTCTGTATTAAAATAGAAATCATGCCAAAATACTAACCAAATGTCATTTTTACTTAGTTAATTGGATTGAAACAATTAATATTTTGTTGCTTGACCTTTATTGTTTATCACCTCTTGACACCTGTGGGGCAACGAGTTCACTAGTTGCCTACATGTCTCTGTTGAAATTGATTGCCTTGCTTGGCATATTCTCCACAGATCGTCAATATTTAGTTAGTAGCAGATAGTTTTTTTCAACTCCACCCATAAATTTGTATAACACATCATAAAAAAGCACATTAAAAGAGAAATCCCGTCATATAAACTCAAAAACTGGGATGGAAATGTCACAAATCAAATACACAGTCTTATCTAATGCTGTTTCTGTAACAATAGCAGCTAATTCTTGTATAACGATATAGCGTGAACAAGACTTTTTAATAACTAACAAAATAAGGTCGGTACTACACAATTTGCTGATTATGAATCTATTAATTTAGATGCCATTTCCAAAAACGAGGCCATGATGTTTTAAAATTTTACGCGTGCCATGAAGGGTTGCTGACCTCGAAGAGAATGGTTTGTTATATACGTAAAAGCGCCAAACAATTAGTCATTAATTGAATGAATTTTATAGTGTCCGATGTATTCTTAGTAAATGATAGTTGTTGAATAGAGACATGATTAATGTTAAAATTGACCAGTTCCTTGAATTGTTATTTAGTCGTTTGCCAAAGTGTTTCTTGTATCCCATTTCTAGGTTAACTAATGTTATCTATATTTATACTACTTTAAATTTTATAAATAAAGTAAATATCTTGTATTTTAGGGTCAATTTAAAGCAGTATTAATTATTTATTGTCAATTTTTAAAACGAAATACTTAATCATAAACGTAGACATCTTTGCTTGCGATATTTTAGGCTTATTTTACTCGTGAGTACCTTGAAGTGTATATAACAGGTGTTTTTTTTTGAGGTATGGAACTTTAAGTTGGCAACACTTTTTTAACTGGCGGCCATTTTGTCAGCTGTTAAGTGATTTATATTTAGTTTGGTTTGTCATTTCAATATGAATAGACTGACGCCTGAACAACGCTTGCAAATTGTACAAATTTATTTTGAAAATCATGGTTCTGTTCGAAATACGTATCGCGCACTACGTCAATATTACGGTCAACATAATCGTCCATCAGAGCAATTAATTCGATTAACTATGGAACGTTTTCGCAGCACGTATACTCTAAATGATAACACGCATCCAGAGAGACGTCGTACAGTGCGTACAGAAGAAGTCATTACTGCTGTAGAGCGTAGCGTAGAGAAAGACCCGAATCAGTCTATCCGCCATCGTGCACAAGAATTGGATATGTGTCCATCCACTTTATGGAAGATTTTGCGGAAAGATCTAGGTTTGCGTGCTTACAAAATCCAACTCGTGCAAGAATTGAAGCCACACGATCACCTAGCAAGGCGTAGATTCGGTGAATGGGCCCAAAACAAGATTGCCGTTGATCCCATTTTCATAATCGAATTTTGTTTAGCGATGAAGCTCACTTTTGGTTGAATGGATACGTCAATAAACAAAACTGCCGTATTTGGAGTGATGATAATCCTCAAGTGTATGTTGAGACACCGTTATATCCAGAAAAACTGACTGTTTGGTGTGCTTTATGGGCTGATGGAATAATTGGTCCATACTTCTTTAAAAACGAAGCTGGCCAGAACGTTACAGTCAATGGTGACCGCTATAGAGCCATGATTACTGACTTTTTCGTTCTTCAATTGAACAATCATGATGTGCAGGAGTTGTGGTTTCAACAAGACGGCGCAACATGTCACACAGCTCGTGCCACAATTGATTTATTGAAGGAAACGTTTGGTAACCGCATAGTTTCACGTTTCGGACCCGTGAATTGGCCTCCAAGATCGTGCGATTTAACGCCGCTTGACTATTTTCTGTGGGGATATGTGAAGTCGCTAGTCTACGCCGATAAGCCCGAAACGATTGACCACTTGGAGGACAACATTCGCCGCGTTATTGCCGATATACGGCCACAAATGTTGGAAAAAGTCATCGAAAATTGGCCCTCCAGATTAGACTACGTCCGAGTCAGCCGTGGCGGTCATATGCCAGAAGTCATATTTGAATTATAATGCCAGAAGATTATCTTTCGAATAAAGTAAATTTCATGTCAATTTAAAAAAATCATATTTGTTTTATTCCATTTCAAAGTTCTATACCTCTAAAAAAACACCCGTTATCAAATTTAATTGTGTTATTTATTTAAAGAAAAAAATTAAAAATTGCTAATTTGGAAAGTGTAATAGTACATTACGTTACGAGGGTTGTAAATATGGGGGAGGGCGTAATTACACTTGAACGTAACTGCTGCCATGTACTATATGTACGTTTTCCACGACCATATTATAGTATCAGCCTAACGATACAAAAGAAAAGCATTCACGAAAGCTAAAATTTATTATTTCTGAAAATAATAGTGAAATTATAACAATTTTCAATATTAAGTGGAACCTGTCTTGGAGTTTTCTTATACGAGGGTCGCCGTTTATATTTCTGGAATAGCAAAGAAAAATTTTTTTATTATCGAAAAGAGTTTGATTGCTTTTCAAGATATTATCTTTGAAAACCAATACACTTTTGCACTCGTTTAAACCAATCCGAAAAGCACTGCTGCCACTGTGAAGTCGGTATCTCCGAAATATGAGTTTTGAATGCCTCAATTGCCCCTTTCGGCATAGAAAACCGTTCACCACGAAGTTTATTCTTCACGTGTAGGAACAAAAACAAATCGGAGGGTGCTAGGTCAGGGTTGTACGGTAGATGGCTCATCAATTCAATGTTTTGTCCGGTCAGACATTCAATTGTTTGAACCGACCTGTGAGAGCTCGCATTGTCATGGTGGGGATGATCTGTCGTTTTCGGTTTGTTTTCCTTATTTCTTTAAAAACTTTTGGCAAACAAATAGTTGTGTACTATTCGGAATTGACCGTTCTACAACGCTCTAAAGGCACGGTTGCAACGTGACCAGTTTTTCCGAAAAAACGGGCGACCATTTGTTTTGATGCGCTTCGAGCGCGAACAACTTTTGTTGGTTTTGGTTCATCTTGGAGTACTCTCACATTCGACTTCTGTTTACTATCGGGCTCATATGTATAGATCCAAGATTCATCACCTGTGACGACTCAATAAATATTCTTTGAAGCACCAATCGACGCGAGTTCTTTTTTGAGCGGTTGTCAAATTATGTAGTACCCAACGTGAACATAGCTTCTTATCGGCTAAATGCTCATGCAGGATCTTATGCACGCCAGTGTTACTAGTACCTAGAGATGCCTCGATCTTACGGTATGTCATATGACGGTCTTGCATTATCAATTCAGGCACTGCATTGATGTTTTCCGACACAACAACATTTGTGGGACGACCTTCACGAAATTCATCGTCCAAAGAACGCCGTCCAAGTTTGAATTCACTATGTCAACGATGTACTGTAGTTTTCGATGATGCTTCATCACCATATAAAGAATTTAGCTCGTCGATGCATTCTTGTTGAGATAATTCACGCCGAAAGTTATGAAAAATAATTGCATGAAAATGTTCGCGAGTTCCATTTTTTCGCTGACAAAATTTTTTAGTTACTGTCAACAATAGAAATAGCGACCGGATAATAAAGTTGCCAAGGTAAATATATTGTCAAAAATGACAAACTTCACGTTGCAAACATTAGATCGGAGGCAACACTAACAATGTTGCCAATTCCGGAAATATAAACGGCTACCCTCGTAGTACAGTACGTTGCGAGAGTTGTAAATAGTATTTTACCGTGAGTGGAAAAAGCTACCCACAAGCCATAAAGGGGGAGTAGGTAATTCCATGCGAACGTAACTGCTGTCATTTACTATACTTTTTCCAGGACCAGAAGTACAAAAACAAAAGAAAAGTCTTCACGAAAATTAAAATTTGATTGTTTCTGAAAATAATAGTGAAATTATAACAGTTTTCAATGATAAGTGAAATCTTTCTTGGAGTTTTCTTATATTTTAGTGGTAATTAGTGGTGTTAATGAATATTGCGTCTATATTTAGCATATTTATTATTACACGAATATTTTAAGAAACATAGTTTCAGTAAAACAATGTTAACCCTCCGTTACTATCGTCTGGGTGGATTCCACCCAAAAGGCTGAACTTTTAAGTAAACTATATAATTTTCTATGAAAATCGTCCCTTTATTATATGTTATCCACCTTTGAATGGTTTTTTATGTTTAGAAGTACATTCTACTACATTAATCCGAGATTATATTTATATAAAATTTATTTTAAAAAGAGCTTGGGTGGTTTACACCCGCGATAGTAATATCGTTTCATTTTTTTGGGTGTTTTATACCCATTGATAGTAACCCTGTACATAGTTTAGCGATTACTTTGAGTGATCGCTAATATAAATAAAAGCACATGTGTGTTTTATTGCTCTCTACCATGTATAGAGATGGTAAGCTGCTAGATGTTCCAAAGTGTTTGCCCGAAATAATTGAGTTTTATAACAAAACCAAAGGAGGAGTCGATATGACTGACCAGTTATGTTCTACATATAATGTAGCCAGAAATTGTAATCGCTGGCCTCTGGTAATATTCTACTCTTTGCTGAATGTGGCTGCCATAAATGCACGTATTGTTTTGTTGTGCACTCAAAATCCACCACTAAAATACAAAAAGAGTTCACCTTTCATCAATGATTTAGCGTTTAGGCTTATTACGCCACATAAGGAAAAACGTAGCACAATTAAGACATTGCCAACTAATATCAAAATAAGCTGCCAAAAATTTACCAAACAACTTTCTGGAAAGCAGAATGAACCCGAAGACAGAAGAAGGACCGTAAAACAAAAACAACATGCTGCAAGTGCGACATTTTTATTTGTAAAAGTCACAGTTACCCACTGTGTACTAATTGTTATCAATCAACACATTCAGAATTGACAAACAACTGCGAAAACCATGATGATATGTTTGATGGATTTGATGAGTGACTACAATTTTGTTGGTACTTAGTTCAATTTTTACGCAAACTTTTACTTTGTTTACAAAAATATTGTTAAATAACTTTATTTTCTTTATCTTTTTAGCTTTCGAATTCAGTAATCCGCAGAGGATTTGCTTAAAAATTTTTTTAATTATCACTAGAATTACATAATCCATTTAATATAATTTTTTTGTTTCCTTTTTTTAATGAAATGTTAATAAACAACATATAAGTTGAAATAAAATAATAGATTTATGACTAAAACTAAATTTGTTCGGTATTTTAGTGCTCCTTATTTCAAAAAATTACATTATATGTACATATATTTGAATTTGGCAGTTAAGAAACGCAGACACTTTAAACGCATGGGTGGGTTACACCCAATTATAGTAACGCAGTAAGTGAAATATACTATAGTGATGAAGGGTTAATATAGCAGTTTTAATGTTATCCATTGCAAATTTTTTTGTCTATTGATTATTCTTGAAACAGGGATCAGTTTTACTCGAAGCCTGACGTCAGTACATTCCAAAGTTCCTCCGTATCCATCCTTAGTTGTGTATTGTTTCCGGTCATTTCTTGACCCTCTCCAAATTGTAGTCTAGGTCTGCCTATAGACTTCCCAATCATCATCGAAGGGTTCCGATTGGATTTTTGTGTGAGACTGTACCCTTCCATTATCAAATTGAGATGTTTATGATCTAAGTAATTTGCTTCCCCTATTATGTGGAAATTTATAACATAACTTGCTATGAAACTTCAGCAAGTGAGACAGTGGTGTCATAACCGCGTTGTCTAGCTTTGGAACATTGTATTAAGATTATTTTATAACAAATATATTTAGAATACACGTACATTCTCTAAAAATACATTTTATTAAAACTAAACTTAAAATGTATATTAATTTAAGTTTGTTTTCATACTATGAAGGTTTATAAATAAATAATACTTTTGTCGCATATTGTATGTACATTTATATACATTATATTTCATATCGAAGAATTTTTTCCTCACGAGCTAAGAGCTCGAAATACTCAGAACACATAAAGATAGAAGTGTGTCGGTCGAATTAATACAATTATAGGAACTACGAGTAATACACATACATTTCAGATCAATATTTATCTACAGAAATACATTATCTCTCCTACGGGAAAAAGTATAATTGATGCCAATGATCTGTAATTTCCTATTACATTTGGTCTTTTAGTATCCTAATGGTGTAATTTATTTAATCGATAACATTAAATAAAAAAAAACTTGTTTTTGTAATGTAAGTATGTATGTAAGTATTAAAAACCCGAGTTATTTTAGAAAGTGGCCGTTTGATATTTAATTTTGTAAATGTTATTTATTCACAAGTAAATATAGTGCAGGAGAATTTAGATTAATTCTTCAGAACACATTTGATAATACAACTACACACTCTGCTTCTACAATAAAATTAATGGCTTTGGAAAGACAAAAATAAAAGTCATTTTATTAATTGCAAATATAGTCTTCAGCTGATGCAAAATGACTTTGTTATATCGCCAAGGACAGGAGTCAAATAGAGTCTTGAGCTGTGTGGAATCAGAAAAAAGATTTTTGGTCAAAAAGTCGGTGATAATTAACGCAGGACGAGAATGTGGATTGCTACACAATAATAACCAATTGCATGATTATGAATAATAATAATTTCCTTCATGATTATCATTTCTGAATGATAGTAACTACATGAAGGAAATTATTAGTAAAAACCAAAGATCAAAGTCTTGACTTTGATCTTTGATGTTTGGATCGCATGCACTCTGCCCCTACAATAAAATTAATGACTTTAAAGGGACAAAAATAAAAGTTATTTTGCTAATTCGAAATATAGTCTTCAGCTGGTACAAAACTGCTTACTTGCATTGCCAAATATAGGAGCCAAATAGAGTACTGAATCAAGTGTAATCAGAAAAAAGATTTTTTGTCAAACAGCAGGTGATAATTAGCACAAGACGAGAAGGTGAATTGCTATACAATAATAGCCAACTGCCTGGTTGACAATACTATTGATTGCCTGCATGATTGTCATTCTTGAATGACAGTAACTACATGAAGGAATTCATTGGTGTTAGTAAAACTAAATATCAAAATCCTGACTTTGATCTTTGATGTTTGGATCGCACTAAAGTAAATTTAATGGCTTTGAAAAGACAAAAATAAAAGTAATTTTATTAATTCGAAATACTGTCGTCAGTTGATGCAAAATAGCTGCCTTACATCGCAAATTATAGGAGCCAAATAGAGTGTTGATCCATGCGGAATCAAAAGAAAGATTTTTGGTCAAAAGGTTGATGATAATTAACGCAAGACGGGAAGATGGATTGCCAATACTAATGATATGTCATTCCTAAAAGACAGTAACTACATGAAGGAAATCATTAGTATTAGTAAAACTAATGTTAGAGTCCTGACAATACTCTTTAATGTGTGGATCGCGAAATTCCCTAATGATGTCCATGGAACACCCAATTCAGTATGATTTTGGCTATTTGTGGCTGGAGTTCTACGTAATGGGTTGTGTTGGACAGATATCCATTTGTGGTCTATGCATATGAGACGAGAAATACTAACAGTTCTCAGATTCTGTTCTCCAGTTTCTCTTATCAGTTTTCGCTTTATGATTCGCATATTAGCTTCTTTCTGTGTAGCTGCTAAAAAGGCATTTAACAATTTCTGAACAGGTATTTAACAGCTTCTAGACAGGTATTTGACAGCTTTTGAACAGCCTTAATCAGGTAACGAACAGCTTTGATCAGCTATTGAACAAATAACAAATAGCTCTGAACAGTTAAGATGTTTGAAAATGTTGAAGTTGTTAAGGAAGTGTGCAAGTAAATAGATAAGCGAGACAGGAAGTAGAAATCACAGAACAGGAATCGGAAATTGTAATGCATCACATTATATCATATGGCTAAAGCATTCCTTTACTTCGGGGCTTAACTGCTGCTAATGCTTTCATTATTGTACTGATACTGGTGCAATGTGTTGCGGATGGGTTTATATAGGAATGTTGTGGTCATAGATTAATGGAGAGTTGCGGTTACGGTTGAGTTGTTTGGAGATACATAACTGCCAGGCGCTGTGCAGCAGTAACTAAGCCCTGAATATGAAAGATGAAATACTGAGGACGCGGCTCCAGTCCGGAAACCAGAGGGAAGAAAGTACTGACAACGGCCGCGGTAGTCTACAAACCAGATTGACTCTTTACGCTCTAATGAATTTTAATTTAACTTAGTTTAGATTTTGTTTCCGCTTAAATGCGATGAGTTATTATCTTCTATATTACAAGTTCCGTTTATATAAATTTCATTAAAGATTTTATACAATTTTTTCGATCAATATGTGATACACAATTGTTGTTATAAGCGATTTTTAACTATTTTGAGTGTTTCTGTAGCACTTCTATAGGTCTTACAACAGAAGTTAATGCTAATTGCTTTCTCTTTATTAATTTTTCGAACGAGTTATAGAAACTATCGTCATTTAAATGCGTCGTTATCTACATTGGTATTGAACGAAATAGTTGATACTTCATCAATAACAGATGGTGAAACTAGTTTTGTTAAAATCCCATATAAATTTTTCTAATTCGAAATGTAAATGTTGATTAATCAATATTCATTTGAAAAAAAAAGAAAAGAATTTGGAAAGAGGAAGCACGTGCGCGTATGTACAAGTAAATCAAATTTTCCAATTAGCCGCCATGTCAAGCGGCGTAAATGCCTTACATTTGAACGTTTCAACAGGCCCGAATTAATTGATAGGATTTCGTTTGAAAGTGTTTCAAACGTTACCGATAACGCTTGTAACACGATTGAAATTTCTTAATTAATTTAGTGGATTGGTTCGATCGAATGTTACACAAGCGAGAAGGTAAGAGATTTGTGAAAGTCCGCTTTGAAAAATGAAGTGCAGAAGGTGTATGAAGCGTGTACTGACTGGTAGCACCAGTACGCTTTATGTAAATATTTGTAGATTATCATCGTTTGTGCATGCATCTGGAGCATTCAAATGCAAACGTTGTGCGTATCTGATTGATGATTCAGTTAATTTAGATGGTTAATTGCGCTAGAATTTGTATTTCGTTACGTAACAATGTAAATTGTATAATCTACCGTCTTGAAAATAAACAGGTATTGTTAGATGTTCTTTTGAATTTTTATTTCATTTGCATTCCCAGTACTGTTAGAATTCCCTTCTGCATCAATACATTTAACGTAACTACAATACCATACATTGCTATTGTACGAGGGAGCGTTTTTATATTCGCGGAATGAGCGGGTTGTAGAGGGGTGAGTAGGTGCATTGGGGGCGTGGCCTGTGCAGCGACTCATGATTAGTATAAATACGAAGTTTCATTGTTATTAGACAGTTAGTCTTTGAGCTATCGTCAACCAAGTAACATAATCAGGAGTGAAAAGTGAAATATGGAAAAAATCGAATATCGTGCCGTTATAAAGTTCCTTACCAGGCAAGGAAAATCAGTCGCGACCATAATGAATGAGATGTCATTGGTTTACGGCGACTCTTGTCCAGGAAAAACCATGGTGTACAAGTGGCATAGTTTATTTAAACAAGGAAGGGAATCCCTTGAAGACGACCCGAGGCCGGGCAGGAGCATTGAGGTGACCGACCACCCCAGCACTTATCCAAAAAGTTGAACAAATTGTACTCGAAGATGCTAGACTAAAGAAGAAACAACTCGCAGAAATGATTGGAGTATCCGATACAATAATTTTTAAAATCCTACACGATCATCTCGGCATGTCTAAGGTCAGCGCAAGATGGGTGCCGAGAATGCTCACGCCGCCGCAAAAACAACAGCGCGTAGAGTGTTCGCGTGCATTTTTGGACCTCTGTAATGAAGACAAGGATGGTGTATTGAGTGGAATTGTTACTGGAGACGAAACTTGGGTTCATCATTATGAACCTGAGTCCAAACAAGACTCCATGCAGTGGCATAAAAAGGGCACAGCACCTCCCAAGAAATTTAAAGTGTCACAATCAGCTGGGAAACTCATGGCAACGGTATTTTGGGACTCGGAAGGAATATTGTTGATTGATTATAAAGATAAAGGCGCTTCTATAACAGGAGAATATTACGCTTCAATATTAGAGCGACTAAAAGAAGCTATTAAAGAGAAAAGACGGGGAAAATTGACAAAAGGTGTTCTGCTTTTGCACGACAACGCGCCCGTCCACAAGAGCCGCATTGCGTTAGCTGCCCTGCATAAGGTGGGCTTCGAAATTGTGCATCACCCACCCTACAGCCCAGACCTGGCCCCGAGTGATTATTACCTGTTTCCGAAAATGAAAAAAGAGCTGCGGGGTAAAAAATTTACTGCCGATGTGAAGTCAAGGAGGCAGTTTCGGCGTATTTTGCAGATAAAGAGAAATCATTTTTTTATGAAGGTATAAATAAATTAATTGAAAGATGTGAAAAATGTATCCGTCTTGCAGGTGAATATATTGAAAAAGAAAAATAATTTGGTTTTTTTATTTCCACCCTTTGTCCCCCATTCCGCGAATATAAAAACGCTCCCTCGTATGTACACATTAAATTTTTAAATAAAAAGAACATTTCGTCATTTATATTTTAAAAACCCGCGTAAAAGATGTGAAAAGAATTCTTTTATTGTAAGCAGTTTTGGTACGATTTGTCGCCCAGTTTACTAACAGCTATTAGTTTTCTCAGGCAATCCAAGTGTGGTACAAGTTTGTTTCACATTTTGTGTCGCCAGCTTGATTCTGAATGTTGAAAACGTCGAAGATATACAAAGAGTTAACTTGACCGAAAGCATAATGAGCGGTACAAAGCATTTAAAGGCGACCTAGAAGTAGTTGATGACTCGTTTCTGATCGACCTTCAACGTCTTCGATTTATAACACGTTGATAAGTTGAAGAAAATTGTGACGGACAATCGATATTTAAGCTTGGGGGAGATGGCCTAGAATTTCAAAATATCACCAACTTGTTTGTACTATTTCAGTTGACGTTTTGAATATGAATCGCGTCTTGGCACGGCTGGTTTTGAGGACTGTTCTTATAAAAGCATTGATGAATTGCTGAAGATATATTTGAAGGAATCAGTTCACTTTTTGAACTCGTTCAAATTATCATAGCTGGTGAGGAGAGTTTACGAATTTGATATGCAAATCGACCAACGATATTAGTGCTTTAATATCCATCTAAAATGAAAAAAAAAACATCTCAAAGTCGCAGGAAAATCTAAGTTATGTTGACAGTTTTCTTTGACTATTGCGGTGTTGTTCACTTGGAGTTCCTTTTAGACGATCAAATAGTATGTTATATGAACATTATGAAACATATGAGGGAGTGTTTATTAACTGTCTGATTTGTGGAACTATAATTCTTCAATTTTTCCATCACGATAATGTGCGAACATCATTGGTAAAGCACCTTATTCGCCCAGATGCAGCCTCATGTGAACTTTATCTGATCCTAAAACACAAATTATGTGGAGGACGATTCGAATCCATCGAAGCTATAAATAAATCTCGTAAAAGGAACCGAAAGTAATAATAAAGTGCTATATCTTAAGCAAAAATTTCAAAAATAATGAAGCAATTTCGCTATGCAATGTAGTTGAGAAGAAAGCTTTTGGAGGAAAGAGATTCGCATGAAAATTGACGGGTGATTGACGGATACGGTATCGTAAAATAATTCCAAGAGAGGATATATTTAGAACAATTATTTCTATAGAATCGTATTTAAATATAAAAAGGAAGTAGCCACATTATTCTGAGTTGTATACGTGAAATTTCTGTTTCAGCTAGAATTGTTAGAAGACCATTATTGGTTGTGGGGTCGTAAGGTTCGTTGAAAGTCGTACCTGAGATAGCAGCAGGGTACGATTCAATTTCTATGGACGATAAAATATAGAAATTGTACAATAATAAAATTGTCAAATGGGTATGAGAAGATGTCTGTAGCCTTCACATACCCGTTGACAAAATTTATTAAAGAACTTTTTTTAATTGTTGTAAATTAGCAAAAGTATGTACAATACTGACAGATGGAGAAAGATAGTTATTGCCAACTATAACACTATATCTCTACCCTTGACTTTCAATAAGGTTCTATAAATATGCATTTGTGTTTATTTGTCTTCGATAAATCATAGTTTGGTATCATAAGATCAACATGATTTTATTGGAAGATGGTCAACAGTTTCTAATTTACGGCATTTTCACTTAATTCGTTGCGAATGTATTGGATTAATATGCACAAGCTGATGTTGTATAAACTGACATCTTGAAAGCTTTTGATGGAATAAATCATTTACAATTACTGAATAAACTAAAATCAATTGGCTCAGTGTCATGCTGTTACGATCTGTTGCTTTCGAATGATAGGAGGAAGCTTGTCTACTTAGGCATACTTCTTATCATTTTTACGAAACTTTAGGTGTGCTTATAAATATATATATATATATATATATATATATATATATATATATATATAACTACATACTACGACATATATCAGGTTTTTCAATAGTGACAGAATAATTTTATCTTTTAATATGAACGTAACCTTGAATTTTTTTCATGATTTGTCAATACTAAAACGTCAGTCTGGGCTAACTTTTTTTTTATCACTGTGAAGTTCACGAACGAGCAACGTTTAGAAATTATTAAAAATACTACCGTAATTCTAAATCGGTGGTCAGCTTTAAGAGCGTCCTCTAATTTTCGGTCGTAATAATCGTCCAACCAGACAGACTGGTGGATAAATTCAAGTCAAAATATTCACTATTGGATGTTCCTGTATCAGTGAGATAACGCACTGGTCGAAGTATCGAAAATAAAAAGTGTTTCAGTCAAAATCAGCCAAATCAGTCGATTCCACGGCTTTCACAGGATTTGAGAATCTCGCAAACCATATTGTGGCGAATTTTGCGTAAAGATCTTGGCTTTCACCCTCACAAGATTAAATAACTCAAGAACTGAAGCCTCTTGATCATTTGAAGCGGTGAAAGCTCTCCGATTGAGTTCTGTTACAATTTGAAGAAAATCCTGAATTTCATCGAAAAATCATCTTTAATGATGAAGCTCAGTTTTGGCTTAATAGAATTGTCAATAAGCAAAATATGCGTTATTGGACAGCAACAAACGCACATGTGCTTCAAGAGACTCCATTACGAGCACAAGGTCTAGAGTGTACACCATATTCACCAGGCTTAACTCCAATAGATCATCATTTCTTTAAACATCTGGGCGTCGTCTTAGAGAAGAAAAAGAATTTTTTGACGAAGATCAAATTAAAGACTTCACCAAAACTTTCATCAGCTTTAGAGATTCAAATTTGGTTGAAAATGTTATTCGTGTTCTTGTTTATAATAGCTATAAGGCTATTTAAGCAAAAAAGAAATGTAGTTTCTTATAAAGTGAAAGATTTTAAATTTCACATATTTTTAAGCCATCATTTGGCAACCTAATATATAAACGTTTACTGTCATCACAGAATAACTGCTTTCCCGTAACATTTCAACATATGCATTTTTTGAGGACACAAATGTAGGTCAGACAAATATATTTCAGAAAAGTTTGTGGCAAACGCGACCCTAATCTATTTTAAAATCACATATCTATTTATATTTAGCATTTCAGAATGCGAAATACTTAAGAATGAAAACATAAAAATAACAAACTGTGTTATATTTAGTTGTTTGTATTCGTATTTTTCTTTTTATTTATTTTAGATTTCTGGATTTGTTGTTATCATAAATTATCGAAAAAATTTTGTTACTTTTAGGGCATAATGTTAATTATAAAATGAATCTAGGAGCGTATTGCATTTTAGTGTGCTAGAAATTATAAAAATTAAATTCAACCATGGTTACTGGATATTTTAAGTTATTTTAAAATAATAAATGAGCCTGTGCTGACACTTTTGAAGGTTCTAAAACTGATTTCGAGGTCAAAATTTTTTTACCTTTTTTAGTCTAATCTGGAGAAAATAAGAGACTTGAAAAATATGGACTGTATAGGTGGATTTTCTCTAAGGCTTGAATGTGTAGTAGGTAAATTATCGCAAAGATTTGAATGATTTTGGCAAAATTAGTAGGTTCGTGTTCTGCTAGTTCAGAACTAATGGGTGATTCATTATGATGTACTTTCTTCAATAGCGATTTTTTAATAGATAAAGCGTGAGTCGTGTCAAACTTTCCCGCTATACTATTTAAGTATTGTGTGACATTTTATTATGGAAAGACTCAGCCCGGCACAGCGCTGTATTACGAAAATCAGAGATCCACGAGAAATGTGTTTCGTGCACTTAGAGCAACTTATGGTCTACGTAATCAGTCCTCCGAACGTGCAATTCGCTATACCATCGAAAAATTTGTATCGCAATTTTCATTATTGGATAATATGCGACCAAATAGACCACATTCAGCAGGTAGTGAAGAAAATATAGCGATGGTGGCTGAAAGTGTCCGCGATTACCGTGAAAAATTGATTCTACGTAGAACAGCTTCGCTTGTCGTATGCCACAACTTGGCGTATTTTACGTAAGGATCTTGGTTTAAAAACATACAAAATTCAACTCGTTCAAGAATTGAAAGCGACCGACTTTTCGAGTCGTTACCGTTTCAGTCTTTGGGCTCATGAAAAGCTTGAAGAAGATCCACTGTTTTAGACCAAAATTTTGTTCAGCGATGAGGCACATTTCTGGTTGATGACTACGTCAATAAGCACAATTGCCGTATTTGAAGTGAAGAGAACTCGAAGAGGTTCAAGGGTTGCCGCTATTTGCCACACAGCGCATGGTTTTATTGCGAGAACAAGTTGGTGAACCTTTAATTTCACGTAATGGACCTGTGCAATAGCCGCCTAGATCATGTGATATTACACCTTTAGACTTTCTGCTTTGGGGTTACATAAGTTCAAACTCTACATGGATAAGCCAGCTACGATTGAATAATTGGAAGCCAACATTACTCGTGTTATTCGACAAATACCACTTTAAATGTTCGAGCGCGTTGTCAAAATTTGGAACTTCAGATTGGACCATGTTAAGCGCAGTTACGGCCAACATTTGAAGGCAATAATTTTTAAAAAATAAATATCAAGGTTCTTTGTGTGATAATAAAGAATATCCGATAAAATTGAAGTTCTTACTTTTTCTTTATTTTTGACAAATGAATCATCCGTTATTATTTTACATACTACGAAGAATAAATTCAAAACTTTGAATTTTTCAAAATTATTGTAAATTAACGAGCATGTGTTGACATTTTCGAAGATCCCAAAAAACGATTTAGAAGTCAAAACTTATCTGACTTTTCGGCTTAATACCGAGAGAAAAATAGGCTTCAATAATAAAAGCAAAATGTAAAATATTGGGTGTTTAAGCGGAGTATTGAGTATTTCTAAATTTTGAATGATTTTGCTAAAAACAGCAGAAAGTGCACGTTCTGCAAGTTCAGAAGTACTATTTTATGTATTATAAAGATCAAATTCAAAATTCTTTGTATTTTGACGAACATTTAAATTTGTTTGAAAGTGTGTTCGAATATATTTTTCCAGACTTGCATATGATTCTGATGTTGCTTCAAAACATCCCGAGCGCGATTGTTCAAGGGTGTTTCCTAAAAGCAACATTAGTTGGGTGTGAAAAGAGGGCGGTTGAGAGGTATTTCTAATGATTATATCTCGATTTGCATAAAAGTTAAATCGAAAAAGTTTATTTATTATTTAATTTACAAAATATAGGAAACTTTTCACTCATTTTAATGATATTTTGGTATATAAATAAAATGCCGACATTTACGAATAAAGTGACAGCCATGACTACTACAATGCAGTTAGATATATAAACCGAATATACTACGTTTAAGGCATATAATTGATCAATAGGGGCATCAACTTGGATGTACGAAGGAGCGTTTTTATATTAGCGGAATGGGGGACAAGGGGTGGAAATAAAAAAACCAAATTATTTTTCTTTTTCAATATATTCACCTGCAAGACGGATACATTTTTCACATCTTTCAATTAATTTATTTATACCCTCATAAAAAAACGATTTCTCTTTATCTGCAAAATACGCCGAAACTGCCTCCTTGACTTCATCATCGGCAGTAAATTTTTTACCCCGCAGCTCTTTTTTCATTTTCGGAAACAGGTAATAATCACTCGGGGCCAGGTCTGGGCTGTAGGGTGGGTGATTCACAATTTCGAAGCCCACCTTATGCAGGGCAGCTAACGCAACGCGGCTCTTGTGGACGGGCGCGTTCGCGTTGTCGTGCAAAAGCAGAACACCTTTTGTCAATTTTCCCCGTCTTTTCTCTTTAATGGCTTCTTTTAGTCGCTCTAATATTGAAGTGTAATATTCTCCGGTTATAGAAACACCTTTATCTTTATAATCAATCAACAATATTCCTTCCGAGTCCCAAAATACCGTTGCCATGAGTTTCCCAGCTGATTGTGACACTTTAAATTTCTTGGGAGGTGCTGTGCCCTTTTTATGCCACTGCATGGAGTCTTGTTTGGACTCAGGTTCATAATGATGAACCCAAGTTTCGTCTCCAGTAACAATTCCACTCAATACACCATCCTTGTCTTCATTACAGAGGTCCAAAAACGCACGCGAACACTCTACGCGCTGTTGTTTTTGCGGCGGCGTGAGCATTCTCGGCACCCATCTTGCGCTGACCTTAGACATGCCGAGATGATCGTGTAGGATTTTAAAAATTATTGTATCGGATACTCCAACCATTTCTGCGAGTTGTTTCTTCTTTAGTCGAGCATCTTCGAGTACAATTTGTTCAACTTTTTGGATAAGTGCTGGCGTGGTCACCTCAATGCTCCTGCCCGGCCTCGGGTCGTCTTCAAGGGATTCCCTTCCTTGTTTAAATAAACTATGCCACTTGTACACCATGGTTTTTCCTGGACAAGAGTCGCCGTAAACCAATGACATCTTATTCATTATGGTCGCGACTGATTTTCCTTGCCTGGTAAAGAACTTTATAACGGCACGATATTCGATTTTTTCCATATTTCACTTTTCACTCCTGATTATGTTACTTGGTTGACGATAGCTCAAAGACTAACTGTCTAATAACAATGAAACTTCGTATAATCATGAGTCGCTGCACAGGCCACGCCCCCAATGCGCCTACTCACCCCTCTACAACCCGCTCATTCCGCGAATATATAAACGCACCCTCGTATAATTGATCAATAGGGGCATCAACTTGGATGTATATAAAGAGTGTTTCAAATTGCGCGGTTTTTTTTAAGAATAAATAAAATATAGATGGCGCACTGAATTTATCTGGGTATGTGAGCATTTAAAAAGTGTGATGTATGACATTTATAAAAATGGCTTCGTACACGGTACAACAACGCGTTCAAATTGTTGAATTATTTTGTGAAAATTAGCGTTCTGTGAAAAGAGTTTTTAGAAAATTACGTGAATCTTATGGTTTACATAATCATCCATCTGAAAACACTATTGGTGGAATTAATAAAAAATTTCAAGAGACCGGTTCCGTGGAAGATCAAAAAAATGAAAAATACAGTCGTAGTGGTCGTTCGCAAGAAAGTATTGGTTTGATTCGTGAAAGTGTTGCTGAAGATTCTAAAATGTCCCTTAGACGACGTTCACAACAACTTGGATTTAGTGGATCAACAAAATGGCGTATTTTACACAAGGATTTAGTTCTGAAGGCATATAAGGTTCAAATAACTCAGGAACTGAACTGGCTATGTTAATAAACAAAACTGCCTTATCTGGGGTGAGGAAAATCCACGAATTATTCATGAGAAACCTATGCATCCTAAACGAATTACTGTTTGCTGTGCATTATAGTCAGGTAGTGTAATTGGACCTTACTTCTTTGAAAATGCTGCTTGTGAAGCTGTAACTGTCAATGATGATCGATATCGTCGGATGATAACTGAATTTTTGTGGCCCGAATTAATGAATATTGATCTAGAGGACATGTGGTTTCAACAGAATGGCGCTACACCTCATTTTGCACACGAATCAATTGATTTATTGAGAGAAAAATTTCCTGGACGCATAATCTCAAGAAACGGTGATGTTAATTGGCCACCAAAATCATGTGAATTGACACCGTTAGACTATTTTTTGGGGTTATGTGAAAAGTCAGGTTTATAAAAACAATCCACAATCAATTCCTGCTTTGAAAGATGAAATTAATCGTGTCATTGGTGAGATAGAGCCTCAATTATCTGTGGAGCTGCAAGAGCAGGCCATTTGGCAGATATTTTTCGCATATAAATTTCATAACTGATACTTCAATTACCAATAAAGAGTTTTTGAAAGTGAATGTAAATTATGTGTTTCATTTATTCTATAAAAAAGCCGCGAAATTTGAAACACTCTTTATATCCGTGATATATCGCTGTCATTGGTCTAATGTTTAAAAATTCCTCAAAATCATTGATTTTATTTATTCATGAGGAATGTAATCAACAGTATATCTGAATTCAGGTTTGGACAGAAAACGCGTGTGCTTGTATATAAGTTTATATATTGATTCTGTAATATTTCGTAAAAATTAGTGTTCCATTTCTTAGAGCTTACGTCTGGAACGCCTGAAATTTCCTAAAGGTCACCGACCTCTCCAAGTGAAAACAAACGTCATTATTTATGTTGCCATATTTAAATGAGAGAGTTATTTTCTGGCTCCTCGCGAGGTCACCGACCTCTCCAAGTGAAAAGCTTTACGTTTAACGTTTTACAGTAAGTAATAATATATCTAAACGTATTAAATTATTGAATTATTATTCAAATAGATGTACATACTATAAAAATAGTAAAACGTCATATCTATTGTCAAATGGAATATTAAATTATTGAATTATTATTCATAGATGTACTACTGTTAGTAAGACTTTGTTCATAATTTTTAAATTCTTAATTTCAGGAATAGCCGTCAATGCGCGTAGCGATTGACGTTTAATGTCTTCAATTGACTCAAAACGGTTTCCCCGGGGCGGTCGTTTGAGTTTGCTGAATAGCCAGAAGTCACACGGAGCTAAATCAGGCGAATACGCTGGTTGCGGCACGATATTGGTTGAAAATTTGGCGAAAAACTCACGAAAAATTAATGCAGTATGCGACGGTGCATTATCGTGGTGCAAAAACCAAGAGTTGTCGGCCCATAATTCTGGCCTCTTTTTACGAATAGCATTGCGCAAACGACGCATAACACTCAAATATTATTCTTTGTTGACAGTTTGGTCGGTCGGAAGGAATTCGGAGTGCATCACACCTCGATAATCGAAGAAAACTGTCAACATAACCTTGATTTTTGACTTGCTTTGAAGTGGTTTTTTGGGCTTCGACTCACCTTTGATGCGATATTCGGCCGATTGATCGCCTGTTTCCGTGTCATAAGCGTATATCCAAGTCTCATCTCCAGTTATGATGCCTTTCATTTTGTCTTGAGACGTCAACGCGAAGCAGTTTTTCGAAAAAATTGAGTGATTTTGGAACAAATCGTGCTTTCACTTTTCTTAGGCCCAAATAATCTTTCAAAATGGTTTTCACTGATCCTTCCGCTATTCCAACGATGCCAGTAAGGCCTCTGACTGTTAATAATCGATTCTCAAGCATCAATTCCTTGATTCTATTGACGTGTTGATCATCAGTTCATGTTGATGGCCGTCCTGGACGTGGTTCGTCATCAACGCGTTCTCGACCCTCTTTGAATAATTTGTACCAATCAAAAACACTTGCTCGCGACAAACAATTATCACCGAAGGCATTTTGCAACATTCTGAACATTTCGGCACCAGAATGTTGTTATTTTTTTCAAAGCGGTGTGCATAAAAAGTGGCATTTTTCGAATTTGTGGTAAATTAAAAAAGCTTATGTGCTGGCATTTATGAATTCTCTCAAAACGATTTGAAAAACAAAACTTATCTAATTCTTTTTTCTTCTTACTTTCAAGCTTTGAATGATTTTGCTACGATTACAAATTGTTTTGCACATTACGAAGATACAATACAAAAAATACAAAGCTTCTTATTTTTTTTTAAAGGAATGTATTCACACAAAATGGCATTTTTCGAAAGTTATTGTAAATTAAAAAAGTTCGTATGCAGATATTTTTGAAGATCTTACAAATGATTTTGAAAGTTATTGTAAATTAAGAAAAGCAGCTGTGCTGACATTTATGAAGGCCGTAAAAACGATTTTGAAAACAAAATTTATTTAACTCTTTTGGCATAATTGTGGGACAATAAGAAATTCGGATAGTCGTAGCGAAACGTGAACTTTAGATTGCGTAAGTGGATCATCGAATACGATTTTGCCAAGAATAATTGCGAAATTGTTTTCTTCTAGTATAGAACCACTGCTTTGTATATTGCAAAGGCGAAATTCAAAATTTTTCGTTTTGAAAACTTCATTTATTTCAAAGCGTGCTTGTAAAAGTCGTGAAACGATTTTGAAATCAGAATTTATCTAACTCTTTTGGTTTAATTGTGAAATAATAAGAAATTTGGAAAATGGTCGCAAAACGTGAACTTTAGATTGCGTAAGTGGTACATCGAATACGACTTTGCTACGAATAATTGCAAAATCGTATTTTTTTGGTACAGAACCACGGCGTTGTAAATTGCAAAGACGAAATTCAAACCTTTTCGTTTTGGAAATTTCATTCTTTTCAAAGGCTGCTTATAAAAACCATGAAAACGATTTTGTAATCAAAATTTACCTAACTCTTTTGGTATAATTGTGGGACAATAAGAAATTTGGAAAGTCGTAGCGAAACGTGAACTTTAGACTGCATAAGTGGATCATCGAATACGATTTTGCTACGAATAATTGCAAAACCGTTTTCTGCTGGTACAGAATCACTATTTTGTATATTGCAAAGGCGAAATTCAAAACTTTTCGTTTTGAAAACTTCATTTCTTTCAAAGAGTGCTTATAAAAGCAAAGACGAAATTCAATTTTTTTCAAAGGGCGTTTGTAAAGGTCGTGAGAGCGATTTTGAAATAAAAATTTATCAATTATTACTCACCAGTGATATAATAAGAAAGAAGTTAATATGTATTCTTTAAATTTGTCATGATTACAAGAATAGAAATAAAAGAATTATGAATAACTGCGGTTAATACTATATACGAGAAGTGAATACATACATTGAACGTGCGGTTATAAAACGGCGAAGATAGAGCTGCATATGTAAACAAAAACAAACTAAATGTATTCACTACCAGTTGCAATAGTAAAACTGTATATGAGAGTACGGTTACCGAGTTAATTTCAATTACAGCATGTCAAGTCGTCCCGATAATTACGGAGTCTTAATAATAACATTACGAGCATAATTTCCAGAGACTTTCTATTCGTTTTATTTTCGCGAAGTGCCTAATTGGTATTAGATTTTCTCCTTGGGGGGCTAAACGTCAAATTATTTCCTCGTTTATATGCGCACATAGTTAATTTACAGGCTGAGATTTTTAACGGGGAATTAAGTGCACAGATTAAAACGTTCTAGTTTATGCAAATTGAAATCAAAAAGACGTAATAAACTCATAATCAGTTATGTTATACCGGAGGTCTTTCCAACAACTTTTCGAACTCTTTTTGTTCATAGCTCCTGCTTTTGCATTCCACTTGTGTTAATCATGAGGTAAAATTGTTGACGATGGGATAGTATTTTGATTGTTACTTAAGTATAGAAATGTCCTTAAAAGGCTTCATGTAATTTGACGTTTTGGTAATTCGTAAGTTACACTCTTTCAAAGTTTAACTGGCAACAGTTTGTAGTATCTGTTGTCGATCTTGATGGAAGTTGTTAAATAAATTCCAAACTTCTTCACAAGTTCTGACACGGTCACCAAAACCAATCTTCATCAAGATTTCCATACGATCTTTATGAGTTAATACGCAATCTGTTGCAGAGAAAACCGAACTATTTATTTTAGTAGTAGTAGCCTTCTGCTTCAAGACAAAGTTTTGCATGGTCAATTGACATGTTAAATGAATTTTTAAGTTCGCCTTTAGAGATGTCCTTCAAAATCGCTGTCAACGCCTTTCCAATAGCTTCGACGTCGGCATAACGCTGTCCTTTCAACGGCAAATGTAGTTTGGGGAATAGATAGAAATCACAGGGGGCAAAATTCGGTGAATACGGTGAAACGTCATTTTTCGTTAGAAAATCAGTGACTAGTGTCGAGCGATGAGATTGTGCATTATCATGTAACAAACGCCAGTTACGATTTTCACGATATTGAGGGTGCACACAACGAATACACACCAAAAGACGCTTCATAACACTAAGATAATATACAACATTGACTCTTTGAATAGGTACAAACTCTTTGTGCACTATACTTTTCGAATCATAAAAATAAATCGACATTGTCTTCACTTTTGACTTTTCCAAATGGCTCTTTTCGATCTTTCTTCGCTTGAATGCTTCCATTCAGAGCTTGGTTTCTGGATCATATTGAAAACACACCATCTCATGGCTAGTTACGATAGAATATCTGAAGTTTTTGTCCATTTTTGAGTCTTTAATCAAGTCTGTACAATGTTGAATTCGAAGCGACTTTTGATCATCAGTGTATGGTACCAACCTTGCACAAATCTTTCTCAGTCCCAAATGCTATGTCAAAATGCGATGGATTGAATCTTTGGAAATATTTAATTCCATTTTTACGTGGTACAAATCTTGCACAAATCTACAGCAAAAAATGCACAGAATAAAAGACTCAGATGGGGTGTTGAAAATCCTTGTGATCCTCGTATAGTATAAAACTCCTGGACCATATAAATTACTTTACTTTTTGATAACTTGATAACAGTTGTTTTAAATTTTGTATTTACCAAATTCCTTACTCCCTGAAGGATCTTGTTATAAAGTTTTACTGCGGTGTAGTTTGTACTAGTTTATGACCTACGTATACGGTGGTACGGGATTATAGTATCCTTACAACCACGAGTTTCATAGTAATGTCGATTGGTGTGAAAACCTGAGGATGCATGGATATACTGCAGGCAAGCAAGTACATAGCAAGAAGGAAGGGGGAGTAACTCTAGTGTTTTAAATATGTCTCTGCAGCTAGTTGTGTTGCTGACGCCCAGCGTCGCTCTAACCGCTTTCTTTTGTTTTTGAAAAACTTCCCGTATTTGTACACAATGACCAAAAAAATATATTAAAATGAGTACTGAAAAGACCTCATAGACGTCACTCGAAAAGATTGAAACTTCTTTGAAACTATGATGGTGATGAGACCTAGTGCTTCGAATAGGAATTCGAAGAGTGCTAAATGGAGAACTTAAAAAATCGTGTATACAAATAAAAGTTGCTGGAAATAGGTAACGGCAATGCCAACTTGTTTCTGCGATTCCAAGGGTATTAAGAATAGTTTCGTCTGGCCACATACAATAAATGAACATAAGTAAACATAGATACGAGGATAGTTTGACAAGTAGTGAAAATAACACATTGGTGGCGCTCTAATTGGTAAAACAAACGCACTGTAATTTAGGTTGCCTATTTATATGTTTACATTCCGATATTTAGATAAATCGGTTGATTAGTTTATTTTTGACAGCTGATTGAAAAAGAAGCAACACGTCGTTTTGTTAAAATGGAAAAAGCAGAGTATCGTGCGGTGATTAAATACTTCGTAATTAAGGGTATGAAAGCTACCGAAATAAAAGATGAGTTACGGGAAACATTAGGTGAATCTGCTCCATCATCCGCCACAATAAGTAGATGGGTAAATGAATTTAAACGTGGTAAAACAAGCTGTGTTGATGAAGCGCGCTCTGGAGCACCTAAGATCGTGACTTCTAAGGAAATGATTATAAAAATCCATATTATTACGCAAGACTGACAACTCAAAGTGAGAGAGATAGCAGACATGGTAAACATTTCAACAGAACGCGTACACCACATTTTAACGAATGAATTGGGCCTTTCCAAGCTTTCGGCATAATGGGTGCCGCGATTGCTTACGACCGATCAAAAGTTCACTCGTTTGCGCATTTCCAATGAGTGTTTGGACCTTTATGAGCGGAATACAGTTGATTTTTGTAGGCGATTTGTTACTTGCGATAAAACTTGGATACAATACAGTACACCCGAAACTAAACAACAGTCGAAACAATGGTTAGAACGTGATTCTGCGTCTCCAAAGAAAGCGAAAACCACTTTATCGGCAAACAAGGTGATGGCATCAATTTTTTGGGATTCAAAGGGCAATTTGCTCATTGATTACCTTCAGAAAGGTTCCGCAATAAACGGACAATATTATGCGGAACTTCTACAAAAATTAAATGTTGAGATTCGAACTAAACGGCCAGAAATGGCAAAGAAAAAGATTCTGTTTCACCAAGACAACGCTCCCTCGCATACCAACACAGTTGCGATGTCCAAAATCCACGAGTTGCATTTCCAATTAGTACCGCATGCGCCTTATTCGCCGGATCTAGCCCCTTCCGGCTTCCACCTTTTTCCAAAATTGGAAACGGCACTAGGTGGAAAGAAATTTTCGTCTAACGACGAGCTTATTATCTTCGTAAATGAGTATTTTGCAAGTCTTCCGGAATCGCATTTTAGAGATGGCATAAGGGCATTGGAGCACCATTGGAATAAATGTACTGCTCTTTTAGGAGAATATATTGAAAAATAAGAATTATTTTGTATTTAAAAAATTCGTTTTTCTTTTCCATTCTTACTACTCGTCAAACTACCCGCGTATATTAATTTAAGAAACTAAATAAAAATTTTGAAATTAAATTGTTAGACTTTAACAAGCCGTATCAAAAATATTCGAATGAATTTTGCCTAACCATGTATGTATAGCATTTAATTTATTTTGGAATACATGTAATGTGATATATTAGCAAAAATCTTGAAGTCGTTTTCGTAATAACGTAATAACATAACCAGACATGTAGCTTTTTTTATAGCATTTGTAATTACAAACTTTTATACGATTGCGTATAAATTATGTTATAAATTCATATATTATTTCCTTATTACCTGTAGCAATTCTTGGTAACACCAATAAAAAAAACATTAAATGTCAAAAATTTACATTTGCTTCATTTTAGACAACTCTGCGAAAATAATACGTTTTATTGCTGTCTGTCGGAGCGTTTTTACGAGATACAGTGCAGGTGTTGGAACGGCGAAATTAAAACGTTCCCACCATTGGAGAAAATGTTATTAAAATTACCAGTACTTCTTGCTAAATATAAGTCGTAGATAACTAAGCAACAATTCTTTAATTAAAATGAATGTTTATGTTACTTTGATACACACAATAATTGTAGTTTCAAAAGAATTTCATTAGGAAATTTCTACTTGGTACTTTGTATTTTATATTATATATATATATATATAGTATTGTATTTGATTATGCTCAGATTTTTATACTTTATTGCATGTATCTATCTTAATTAGAAATTAAATTATAAAAAAATTAAACTTTGTCATCTGTTATCTTTGGAAATATACAAGGTGTTTCAAAAACAATATATGTATTTCGAATGCATATATTTATTAAACTTTAAGACATACGAATATGAAACTTTACACACATATTTACGAACCTCTCAAGTTCAGATTACAGATGTTCTATATGTCCTCCATGAGCGACACGAACAATATCACATCGACACTCAAATTCCTCTCATACTCGGGCAAGCATGTCCTTCGTCACTGATGTTATGGCAGTACGCAGTACGGATCCGGTTTATTAACTCTTCCAGGTTCTGTGGGAGTGGTAGTACATAAACGTTGTCTTTAACGAAACCCCACAGGAAGAAGTTACAGAGTGTCAAATCCGGTGATCGTGGAGCCCAGCTGAGACATGCTAAGTCGCCAGCTCCTTGACAACCAATCCAACGGTTCGGTAGATTTTCATTCAGATATTCACGCACTTGGCGATTCCAGTGAGGGGGTGCCCTGTCTTGTTGAAAAATGAAGTTGTCTTCGTGCAGGCTCGGAAACAACCAGTTTTGTAACATAGCGAGATACTGCTGACCGTTAACAGTGTTTCCATCAAAGAAGAATGGGCCGTAAACAGATGATCGGGATATCGCATAAAACACATTGATTTTAGGCAAATCTCGTACATGTTCATTGGCTGCATGTGAGGCTGTAGACCACAAATTCGAACATTGTGTTTGTTTACTAGACTACTAACATTATCATTGTCAATAGCATCATGAATCTCGTTACAAAAGCCACACGTTTCTGTTTGTCATCAGGACGCAGAGCTTGTAACAACTGTAATTTGTACAGCTTCATAACAAACCGACGTCTCAAAACACGCCAAATTGTTGCTGTGGGCAGTTGTAACTCCCGACTGGCATGACGAGTTGATTTTGAAGAATTACGTTGGAAAGCAGTTTAAATTTGTGCAACATTTTCTTCAGAAACACGAGGGCGGCTAGGACTCTTTCCTTTACATACACATCCTGTATCTACAAACTGTCGATACCATTACCAGCTGCGAATGTTCCACCCAGTCGGAGGATCAATTTGGTAGCTCAACCTGAAACGTCTTTGCACTGTAATCACGGAATTGCACTTCGCAAACTCGAGAACACAAAATGATTTCTGCTGCGGAGTAGCCATTTTAAACATAACATATGACAGTTACCAAGAAAAACAGAAGACAACTGACATCTAGCGGCTATGAAATAAACTAGACTATGTATTCGTTTCTCCAATAGCCGAGCCGAAGCGCAGCGATCGATAGTTTGTGCAAAATAATACTTTGTAATACGTATATTCTTTTTGAAACACGCTGTATTATGTATTGGGTGTGTTTTAAGCTGCATGAGAACTATCAATATCGATAACTATAGTTTGACAGCTGATAATGTCAAACTGTGTTGACATTTCTGTTCAGTAAGGTTTAGCAAGTCATTATGAATCGGTTAACGCCAAAACGACGCTTCCAAATTGTGGAAATTTACATTGAAAAAAATAAATCTATTCGCGAAGTTCATAGCGCACTTCGTCCATTTTACGGTCAACATAATCGACCTAGTGAGCAAGCAATTTCTGCAGTTATTGATCGTTTTCGCACTAATATTACTCTTCTTGATTCAAAACCATCAACAAGAAAAAGAAATGTGCGTACCGAAAAGAATATTGCTGTCGTAGCGCGAAGTATTGAAGAAGACGCCGAAATGTCGATTCGTCGTCTCTCAACATGTTGGCCTTTGTGCTTCGACTACGTGGAAAATTTTACGTAAGAATCTTGGCTTACGTGCCTATAAAATACAGTTCGTCCAAGAATTGAAGCCAAACTACCATCGTTTCCATCGCATTTTTGCTGATTGGACTCATTTGAAACTGGCCGAAGATGAGCATTTTGATCAAAGAATTGTGTTTAGTAATGAAGCTCACTTATGGTTAAGTGGTTACGTCAATAATCAAAATTGCCGTATTTGGAGCGAAGACAATCCTCAAGCCGTTAACGATTCACCATTACTTCCATTAAAATTGACTGGTGCTGTTTACATGCTGGCGGCATCATCGGTCCTTATTTCATTCGAAATGAGGAAGGAGTCGATAGCGCTCGTCATTCACCGTAACGGCGGTGAATGACGAGCGCTATCGAGCCATGCTGATTGAATTTTTGTTTCCAAAAATTAATCAGCTAAACATCGACGACATTTGGTTCCAACAAGACGGCGCAACTTGCCATACTGCGCACTTAACAATCAATTTCTTGCAAAATCAATTTGATGACAACTGTATTTCCAGAAGTGCGTTCGTGCGATTTAACGCCTCTGGATTACTGGTTTATGCCGACAAACCGGTAACTTTTGAAGCATTGGAGGCCACTATTCAAGTCACAATTGACGCCATACTTCCAGATTTATTGGAAAAAGTAATCGAAAATTGAACTGATCGAATGGACTATATAACTCGTAGCCGCGGCGGACATATGCCGGAAATCATATTTGAAAAGTAAATGCCAAATATCTACCAGATTATAATAAAAAAAATTATTCCAACAATATTTCTGTCTTGTATTATCATTTAAAGTTTTCAGGCTCTTAAAAAAGCACCCGTTATATTGTTATTAGTAAAATAACATAATAATATATACGAAGTATTTAAGAGAAATAGATAAAGAAAATATTTATTCGTATATTGCGCGAATAATATGTCTACTCAAATACAAATATTCGGAAAATAAAGTGTTTTTCTATTATTACGTTATGGATCATCGATATGCTTCGGCTGCCAATATTTTGTTTACATGATGTAAAGACCATCCTACTTGAATTCGGCAGATATATTTGCGTGTACATCGTTAACCTTTATATGGTGATAATTGTACATTACACAATTAATATTCGTGTACTTATTGATATTCCAATAAAAAATTTATTGTCTATTGTAATTTATAATTACATTGACATTGTCAACAAAATTATACTGGAATGGGCTTTAATAAAAATTAATGGAGCTCTAATACTGTTTTTGATGCTTTTCTTGTTGCTCACTAGTTAACTAGTGCCCAACAAGACTAGTTAACAAATACGTAAGTCAATATTTTATTGAAAGTAAATATTCATATACGAGGATAATGTGACAAGTAGTGAGAATGACACATAGGTGGCGCTCTAATTGGTAAAACAAATGCACTGTAATTTAGGTTGCCTATTTATATGTTTACATTCCGATATTTAGATAAATCGGTTGGTTAGTTTATTTTTGACAACTGATTCAAAAGAAGCAACACGTCGTTTTGTTAAAATGGAAAAAGCAGAGTATCGTGCGGTGATTAAATACTTCGTAATTAAGGGTATGAAAGCTACCGTAATAAAAGATGAGTTACGGGAAACATTAGGTGAGTCTGCTCCATCATCCGCCACAATAAGTAGATGGGGAATGAATTTAAACGTGGTAGAACAAGCTGTGTTGATGAAGCGTGCTCTGGAGCATCCAAAATCGTGACTTCTAAGGAAATGATTATAAAAATCCATAATATTATTACGCAAGATCGACGACTCAAAATGAGAGAGATAGCAGACATGGTAAACATTTCAACAGAACGCGTACACCACATTTTAACGAAGAAATTGGGCCTTTACAAGCTTTCGGCAATATGGGTGCCGCGATTGGGTACGACTGATCAAAAGTTCAGTCGTTTGTGCATTTCCATTGAGTGTTTGGACCTTTATAAGGGAAATCCGGTTGATTTTTGTAGGCGATTTGTTACTTGCGAGGAAACTTGGATACACTACAGTACACCCGAAACTAAACAACAGTCGAAAGAATGGTTAGAACGTGGTTCTGCACCTCTAAAGAAAGCGAAAACCACTTTATCGGCAAACAAGGTGATGGCATCAGTTTTTTGGGATTCAAAGGGCATTTTGCTCAATGATTACCTTCAGAAAGGTGCCACAATAAACGGACAATATTATGCAGAACTTCTACAAAAATTAAATGTACGATTCGTGCTAAACGGCCAGGAATGGCAAAGAAAAAGATTCTGTTTCACCAAGATAACGCTCCCTCGCATACCAACACAGTTGCGATGTCAAAAATCCACGAGTTGCATTTCCAATTAGTACCGCATGCGCCTTATTCGCCGGATCTAACCCCTTCCGAATTCCACCTTTTTCCAAAATTGAAAACGGCACAAGGTGGAAAGAAATTTTCGTCTAACGACGAGCTTATCATCTTCGTAAATGACTATTTTGAAAGCCTTCCGGAATCGCATTTTAGAGATGGCATAAGGGCATTGGAGCACCGTTGAAATAAATGTGTTGCTCTTTTAGGAGAATATATTGAAAAATAAAAATTATTTTGTATTTAAAAAGTTCGTTTTTCTTTTCCATTCTCACTACTTGTCAAACTACCCTCGTATATTATGAAATCCATTTTACATGGCACATTTAAAAATTTTACGCCTTATTACTTATCGTAATTGTTAGTTACATAACGTCAGAATAAAAATCCGCTCTTCCTTTTTAATAATATAAGAAAGTACATATATACGGTCGTTTAGACGTTGCGTGCTTGCTTGCACATAATATTAATGATAACGTTTATTGTAGGCACATTTATGCATACTAAACGTTCAATCGTCTTAATTTAGAAGCACTATTGTGTATATGGATGAGGATTGTCGACGGCACGGCCAGGGAACGAACCACGCTTAAATACACTTCCGGTTGTCGATTTACTCTAGTCCGCTCGGCTTCATATCGCTTTAATATAAATTGTCAGTCCTTTACAATTTGACTTCGTATATATTACATATGTACTAACAGATACGTACATATGCTTACATATATATGATAGTATTCAACTTTGAATTCTTCTTTGAAGAGTTTCTTGTTAAATGACGACTCTCTCATCTTTTCTGCTGAATAATTTACATCCGTATGAATACATTCATAACTATTTCAAAGTTTAAATACATTTTATCGTGCTTTTAATTCTTATTTGAGTAGGCTATGATTTTAATATAAAATTGACAACAATGAAAGTGTCAAAATTTTACTGCAAAAATAATATGCAATCGATTACATTTATAATTAGAGTAAGCCATGGCAATAGAACAACAGGTGTTTCGCTAGAATTTGAACATTATACGAGGGACGTTTCCAAAGTTCTGGGAATTACATATAATATTTATAATTTTGTTAATTTTCGTCAATATTACAATGTCGTTTTTCAACATAATCTCCATTTAACTGAATACATTTATCGCAACGATAAACTAATTTTTTTAAACCGTCTTCAAAGAAGTTTTTCGGTGTCTTGTCGATCCACCTATTTATGGCACGTTTTACGTCAGTTAAACTTTCAAATCGAACATTTGGTAATCACTGGGTGCAAGATCCGGGGAATAAGGTGGGTGCGGCAGCAATTCTCATCGTAAATCGTTCAAAACATCCTTCGTTTTTCTTGCGGTGTGTGGTCTTGCATTATCCTGTTGCAATAACGGACGCTTATGCAACTTTCCAGGCCGTTTTTTTGACTAGCGCCTGTCGCAGTGGTCCGGATAATAAATTTGAATAATATTCTACATTAATTGTACTACTACCTCTCGGCAGATAATCCATGAAAATAATCTCTTCGCAATCCCAGAATACAGTAAGCATTACCTTTCCAACAGACGGAACTGCACCCGTCTTAAGTGGAGGCCCTTCTTCAGGTTTGCGCCATTCTTTGGATTGACTTTTCGTCTCAGGATTGAAATAAGGAATCCACGTTTCGTCAGTGGTTATTATTCGTTGCCAAAATTCATCACCGTAACGGGCTAACAGCTCTTGAAGTTGACGACAAGTATCGGACCTATTGAGTTTCTGTTCTGGCCCCAACAGCCTTGGCATCCAGCGCGCTGAAACCTTGCTAACGTCCAAACAATCATGCAAGATGTCATGGACTTGTCGTGTACCTATCCCTAGGTGTACACTAATTTGACGAATAGTCATTCGCCTGTCGTCTTTCAGTAGGTTTTCGACGGCAGTAATGTTTCTTTCATTTACCGACGTGCTTGGCCGGCCACTGAGTGGATCGTCTTCTAGTGATCGATCCATGATAAACAGTACTTTTGGATTCTGCAGATTCATCAAATACTCCTTGCAGACGACTAATAATTTCTGACGTTTTCACATCTTCTTTCCACAATAAGAAAATTATCGCTCTTTGAGATTTTGCTGCGTGTTCCATGGTTACAAAAACAGTGCTACTACAACGCGTCTACATCAGTCGAATACCTGAATCAGACTGAACAATGTTGCACTAGATAGTTGCATAAACATGTCAAGACTTGTCTGGCACCAATAACATTGCCTATAAGTTCTGCGTTATTTAATTATAGCACCAATTCCCAGAATATTGGAAACACCCCTTGCACAATAATAATAACAATAATTAGACATACATGTTGTAGGTTTGTAAGAGGGTTGTAAATATTTTTGGAAACGATATAAAAAAAATAACAAAGTTCAGTATATGGCTATTGTTTTTCAACGTATTCGTGTTTGATTTCAAAAACCCGAGTTTGTAATTTTTAAATGACTGGTTAAAACAACCGTCTAGGAAATGGTAGATACAGGTTCGAGTCCTAGTTTAATACTGAAAATTTTTAATTAATTCTCTATAATTAATAATAACAAAGGAGTAGCCGAAAATGTTAACTTTGAAAGGTATTTTTATTCATTTGGATTATAAATTGCTTCACTGATAAAAGAAAATTGATTTATATTTCTTATACATGAAACCATGACGCACATTAATAGGTAGAAGTGAAGAATGGACTCTCTTATGATTAAGTGTTGTGAATTTTTAGCTTATTTTGAATTTAACTAAAATCATCGCTAGATGCGCGTGGCACAACTTATTCTGCGTTCGGTGGAGTCGGTTCTTTCGCCGAATAAGGTTGTGTCTTGTTACAGTGCATTTTTTGTAAAAGAATTTTCGTTTGCTCGTCGGATTTTAGTGATCAGTATGCGGCTGTGAAATTTTGCTTCTTGCTCGGAAAAAATGCTGCAGAAACAGTTTTGATGTTACAAACAGTTTATAAAGATGATGCCATGGGAAAATTTAAGTGTACGAATGGTTTTTTCGTTTCAAAAAAAGGTGAAATGACAACTGGTGACAAACCTCATTCTGGACGTCCATTAAGTTCCAGAACGGATGGAAATGTTGAGAAAGTTCGTGCAATTGTGCTTAAAGACCGACGACGAACCATTGGAGCAATTGCGGAGCTATCTGGAATAAATTGGAGCTCGGAGCAGAGAATTTTGTTGAGAGAATTGGGGATGACAAGAGTCGCCACAAAGTTCATGCCCTGCATTTTGGCTAAAAATAAAAAACGTCTCCTACTCACTTGGTCTTGCTCCGTGCGATTTGTTTTTGTTTCCACGAATGAAGAGGGAGGTGAAAAGACATCGTTTTAACGACGTGGACGAGGTGAAGACAAAAACGACTCAACAGCTCGCAGCCATACAGAAAAACGAGATCGAAAAATGTTTCCAACAATAGAATCATCAATTAGTATAAAGTTAAATGGAGAGTATATTGGAGGTGTTAAGACTGTTTTTGAAAAAAAAAAAAATAAAATATCCTTTTTTATACAGAAATTCTGATTATTTTTAGGTATCCCCTTGCATGATGACTTTATTTTTCTGTTTTTCATTTGAATTATTTTGGTGTGTAGCATGTATGTGATGTTGAATATATTTATTTAATGTGTTTTATTTTAATAAACAGTTTATTATTTTAAATTAATTCTTAAAGAACACATCCTAAACTATATTCCAAATCATTTTCCAAAGTTTGAAAGAGTCTAAATTATTTTATTCAGTAGAAGGAATATAATCTCAGATTTCACTTCGTCATTTCACATACAATACTGTGCAAAAGAAGGAAGCACCTAATAATATTTTCCAAAACTTATTTACTAAATCGTTTTTACTAATAATTATTGGGTTAATTTAATTTATAATAAGAACTATTCACATATTTGTGTAATATAATCACTGGAAATTTCCAAGTTTATAACATCATACTTCCGCGTAAGTGTGAGATCGACCGCCTGAGAAGAGGATGAAAGTAATAAATTTTATTACACAAGTGTTGATCTGCAATAAAATATCAAGGGAGAGTTATTTATCTATAAAATTTTGTTTTTAATTCAGTGTTAGAAGCGATACAGAGTGATTCTACAATAGAATTTATTTAGATTCTTAAAAAACGCGCTTACGAGTGAAATTTTCATTTCACGAAAAAATTGTCAGCTGTAAATTGTTATAGTAGATAGGAAATGCCTAGAATAACAATACTAGACAGAAATAAAATTATTTATGTATTATATAACACCAAGAGAGTTATAGTCAAGTGAAAATATCAAAGATAGTGAAATGACTGAAACCGGCAGCATAAGTGATAGACCAAAGAGTGGATGTCCAAAAAAAGTCAGTAAAGTTGACGCATAGTTTTTAAAAGTTAGTTCGTTAAGAAATCGTAAGAAAGTTAGCGCAGAACTAACTCCAGATCTTGCGTGAACATCTGGTACTTCGGTACATGCATCAACAGTAAGGCGATGCTTGCTCAGATCAAGCTTGAGGGGATGCATGGCCGCGAGGAAACCCTTACTGTGACGAGGTAATAGAGGGAAGCGATTAAAATACGCCAGAGACCACGAAACTTGGAGATATAATGAGTGGCGGCAAGTACTATGGACTGACGAATCTAAATATCAATTATTTGGAACGAACAGACGTCAGTATGTTAGATGACGCTCTGGTGAATCGTTATTGGTACCATTTTTACAGACTACATAAAGCATGGAGGAGGCAATATCCAAGTTTGGGGTTGTACTTCGGCAGCAAGTGTGGGTGAAATTGTAAAAATAGAGGTGAATTAACTGGTGAGAAGTGTAGAATACTATTAGAGGAACATGCCGTACCATCAGGGTAGCAACTTATAATTATAATTTCATTCTACAGCATGATAATGATCCCAAGCATACCTCAAAACCTGTGAAAACCTATTTAACACAGCAGGAAGTAAATGGGGTATTGCACACTGTGATATGGCCACCTCTAAGTCCTAGTTTAAATACTATTGAGCATGTGTGGGATTATCTCGACGGAAAAAAGTGTGAAAGGAGGCCAAAGAACAAAAATGAACTGTGGAACATACTACAGGAAGAGTGCTACAATATTCCTGAAAATTTCATTAATTCATTAATGGAAAGCTTATCAAGAAGAATGCAGGATACCATAAAAAATAAAGGTGGTCATACGAGATATTGAAAATTTAAGTTGTTCATGTTTAAATATCGATATGTGTTAGTTTTTATACATTAAAAAAAAATCCAACTCGTGTCAGATTATTATTTATCCTTTTATAATAGTTTCTTGTAAAATTCAAGAAGGTGCTTCTTCCTTTTGCACAGTACTGTATTTACCTCAATTTTGCCTAAGCAACTATCAGAGTAATATGTCATAGAAACATTCGTTTCAATTTTACGAAACATTTCCTGCCATTAAAAAATATAATTTTCAGAAGAATTTGATTGATGACATGCACTTTAGAGAGGGTTCTTCCCCAGTACTGTCTCGAGTCAAATTGAAATTGATGACAGGGTAAAGTGATGAAATGTGAAAGAAAGGTAGGTGTTCAAATATTAAGAAAAATGAACTTCTTCGCAGAATGGTGTAAATTATAATCTGTTTGGTTCATTAATATTACTTTGGGTTAAATATAGTAATAAAATTTAATCCATTTATTATTTAATTGGTGACGAATCTGTTTACATGCAATTAGAGAGTAAATAATATTCTTCGTATGTATAATTCGTCATATACTTGTTTATGTGATTAATATTCTGGTTATTGTTTAAAATTATTTCATCAATCCCGCAACTTTGATGCTAAAAATATTCTCCACATTCGCGGTACTCCGATAAAGAGTAATTACTTAATTAACCACAAATTAATGTCATTGATATGAATGTAACACAATTCATTATAATTAAACCAATATAATAGAACTGACTTTAATGAACTGCGACTTAAACACAAGTATTTTTATTAAAATACCATGAAGTCACGTTTAACTGCGTAAAACAGTGATCAAGTGTATAGGAAATGTAATTACATATATTGTATCAAAATAATAAGACTTAATTGCCAATTAGGATTCTAATAACACGTAGGTTGCTGTGAAAATAGATTTATTGTTTTTCAGAGAAGTCGCTCTTAAGATCTATACACTTTGACATGCTGTTGAAACGTCTTGTTTCCACTTCAGATGGTACAACTTACTACTTGAATAGAACTACACTTGATATCAGTTCCAGGAAAGTAGATTCATAGTTTCGTTTTGATTTTATGTCACACCGTAATCACAACTATACCAGGTGTACCGGAAAGTCATAACCAGTTTTTTCGTAAAAAACTACATAATTTTCAAGAAAATGGAAAAATTTATTTATTCAAAGTATTGGCCATTTGATTCTACACATCTTGCCCATCTTTCGGGCAATTTATGAACGCCATTTCAAAAAAAGTGTTTGTCCTTTGAGCAAAATCATTCATCGAGCCATTTTCTAACTTCTTCGAATTGGCGAAGTGCTGCTCTGCAAGCGCGTGTCCCATTGATGCGAAAAGGTGATAGTCGAGCGAGGCAAGGTCTGAAGAGTACGGACGGTGTGATATTATGTCCCATACAAGTGCTTTCAACGCTTCCTTGACTGATTTTGCTGTATGAGATGGCGCGTTATCGTGCTGTAAATTCACTTTACCGTGTCTTCGGACCCATTTTTCTATCAATGCATGCTTCAAACTGATAGTTTGTTGTCGATAGCGATCACTATTAATTGTTTCACCAGCTTTCAATAGTTCGTATTACACCACGACACTCTGGTCCCACTAAACACAGAGCATTGTCTTGCGACCAAAACTATTTGGCCTTAGAGTCGATGGACTAGCTTCACCAGGTAATAACCATGATTTCTTGTTCTTAAGCTTTTCGAAATAAATCCATTTTTCATCACTCGTCAGTATTCGATGTAGAAATGACTTCCGATTATACCTTTGAAGCAACACTTCACAGATGATTTTTCGATTTTCCATTTGCCTGTCATTCACCAATTTTCCCATCTTCTGGATTTTTCTTATTGTTCATAATCGGTCGCTAATCGTTTTTTAGGCCACATTTAAAGCATCTGCTAATTGCTTTTGAGTTTGGGTTGGGTCGTCATCCAATAACTCTTGCAGTTTCGCATCTTTAAACTTTTTCGGTTTCTCAGAAAGTTATTTGTCTCGCACATCGAAATCACCGCTTTTGAATTGTCTAAAGCACACTCACATGTTTTTATGGTTGTAGTATGCTCACCGTAAGTTTCTACTAGCAAACAATGACTTTCAGCGGCTTTTTTCTTTCGATTAAATAAGAAAAGCAATGTGTGCCGCAAATGCGCACTTTTTTAGGCACGAAACTCGACATTTTCAAAGAAGTATAAGTCTAGGACAGTGATACTTTGGCACAATAAAACATGTTTGGTTTTGAAGCTTGTTGTCGGTAGACAACAATGACATATGCGTCAAATCATAACTTTGCATACTTAAGCTTAGCGACATCTGTTAGAAAAACCGGTTATAACTTTCCGGTACACCTGGTAAATCGATGAGGCAAAACCAGTTTCTCATTCATTTCTTTCATACAGATTTGACTTCAGTTACCAAACTGAAACTAAAACAAACAAATTCAATTTCGAGCTTTGATTTATGTAAAACTGTTAAATTTGATACAATACAATTTTAGAATCTGGTCCACTTGTTCAAGCATATGAATTAGGTTAAAAAGAACAGATTCCTTTTCCAAGTGTTGAAAAACGTTCGCAGCGCATTTTATTTTTGATAAGGCAGAACAAAAACAATCACAGGGAGATACATGAAAATCAATGTACCCTGATCCAAATCGCAATTTATGGTTTTGTCAATTGTACGCCGTTTGCACTCTTTAAACATTGGAAGTTGGCATTTAAACATACAGAAAATACATCAGCTCTAATGTTAATAGCATTTTACATCGTATATATAATGCGGAAATTTCTAAAAAAATTCCTGCTCTTCGCAGGATTTAATGCTAACCGGGCACGTGTTTACACCCTCAGACCACTGAGCACAGTGAATTCTAGTCTTCTAGCGTAACACTATGGTATTATGGATTCTTTTAACGTACATATGTCAGAAGGCGAATTCAGGGTTCTCCATAATCTAAGAGTGAAGGCACACTCCGAGTCAGAAGGAGATCGCGGGCTGCCTTTTAACGTGCCATTATGGTATGTTAGAAGACGAATTTACCGTTCTCCATGCTCTAAGAGTGAAGGCACACGCTCAGTTAGAATAAGATCGCGGGTTTGAAGCAAGTGATATGGTTATAGAAGATTTTGCTATCAACGCATAAAACAAGTGATTTAAGAGCTTAAAGAAACGGGCTATTGGAGACGCTGTTCATTTGCGAATTGGGTTTTAAAGTACAAAGAAGTTGATACAGATTTTTGCAAAAAAAAGTAATTGAAAAAGTATTGATGGGCATTTCTCTTTAATGGTGAACTGCCAAAATTATCGCGTCTAGAGTATTGAAAATTCATGTTCAAACAAAAGCAATGCATTCAAAAAAGTATTGTTTGGAGTGCACTATAGGCTAAAGAAATTGTTGGTCCATACTTTTTGAGAACGAAACTGATTTCAAATAAATATCATTATTATTACAAGGAATATCATGAAAAATTAGACGTATGATAGAATAGAGTAGGGTGGTACCGGTAAAGCGAAAGCGGCACGCGTCGTGAAGGAGCTGACAGAAGAAGACTTCCGGCACTGTTTCAAACACCGGAAGATTCTCATGGAGCGTTGTAGGGATAGAGGACGGTTGTATATTGAAGGTGATAATAAGTAAATATGTACGAAATCAAAATAAAATGTTTTACAGCGCTAGTCTTGTTATTTAATAGCCACACCTCGTACATGGATGCATAAATAGTATTTTCAATTTCTTATCACACCTTATGTATGTACAATTCATGTTGTTGAATTGCATATAATTATGTACTTTACACAAACTTAATCCAAAATACGCAGCAGCATGAACACGGTGAAATCACAATACAAATAATGTATTCTTAGCTTTCAGTAATGATTACTATTTTAATTATCAAGTTAGAAATTAGACCGCTAATGAAGATGCTTGATAAAAATCCTAATTAGAAAAATACTTGAGTTAATTGTTTCGCATTGTATATAATTTCTACGTCGTGTATGTTCTACCGTTCAAACTTAAACGTACATATTCGTTTATGGGAATGTCTTTTAGTATTTCTATTATATTAAAACACGCATAGCTTTCATATTCATAATACTTAATGTTTATGATTTCCTGCCATTTTTTTACGTGTAATATATATTAATTCTTTTTATCGTATATAACTAGCGGACGAATTTTATCACATTTCTCACTTTCCAAACGAGCATGCTTGCCACTACACCATTGAACTGGTATTTGCAAGCCCTTTACATCTCTTCTCAGATATAATTACAATAGTTTAAAAGGTGATAGGCTTTACGAATTCCTTTCTCAATAATAATTCTGAAAAAACGAAATATTGCAAAAATATGAAATACGATATAAGAGAAATTCCCTACAAGGCTCTGCTACAACGACAGTATTTTTGTAGCGAAGTTTTCCACAATTCCCTACACGGCTCTGCTACAACGACAGTATTTTTGTAGCGAAGTTTTCCACAATTCCCTACACGGCTCTGCTACAACGACAGTATTTTTGTAGCGAAGTTTTCCACAATTGGTTTCCCATAAATGCGGCTCTATCGCAGAAATTATGTTTTCTTTTAACTCAGGAATTATAACAGTTTTGTTAGCCCTTGCCTTGAGTTGAATGACCCCTTAAGAGTCTACCATTACAGAGAACGCATAATAAGCTACCTGCGTCTTAAGTGCAGTGAATTTCTGGCCACTTTTTAAAAATTCAAATTCAAAAAATACCTTTCCCTACGATGGCCTCAGAGAAAGAAATCTAATGAGGTTAGATCGCGAGACTTTAGTGATCAATTGATGTGTATCCTTTGAGAAGGAAAATTGTTTAAAGTATCTGTTTCTATTCTGTTAAATTCAGGTTCAAGTTGGTTGCATTAAAAAGAAAAGGTTGTTTAGCGTATAGAATATTCCACTGATAAATATACTCAAAAGTTGACATATTTAATTAACATATAAAAAACTCAAGTTTGTTCAAAAGTTAATTTTATATACAGAGTATTTTTAAATTTCATGACTTATAATTTTGCTTGCTTTGTATACCAGTTTTTAAATTAATTTTTCTCATAATATGTCTCGTTATTACTAAAATAGTGTAACTATATATATATCATTAATGTGCGAGTTATTGAAAGCGTTTGACTGTGTACGACGAAATATTTTGTGTGAGAAGGTGGAGCGTTTGGGTATCAGAGGATAGGTACTGAAATTGCTAATGTCTTACTTTAAGAAGAGGAAACAAGCAGTATATGCAAATGTGAAGCTGAGTGAAATGTTGACATCAGACTGTGGGATAACACAGGGATCACTTCTTAGATCCTTGTCAATCTTCCACAGAACTTCCGAAGTTACTCAGTGTTGTATGCAGATGATACGACTTTTTTTTGTAGAGCTACAAATGCGGAGTGTCTTCAGACAGAAATAAAAGAAACGCTGGATTAAGCTTCAAAGTGTCTTTCTTCCAACAGTCTGCATCTTAATGAAGACAAAATAATTCATTCATCGTTTACGTCCAAACGAAATAAAACTCCAGAGAACCCAAGATCTGCGAAATTGTTGGGCATTTATTTGGATACGAGATTAACTTGGAGAACTCACATTGACATCCTCTGCAATAAATTGTCTTCTGCTATTATATGCTATTCGAAGAATACGAAACATTATAAATAAAGAAGCTTTCATAACAGCTTATCATGCACTCTTTCATTCTAGAATGAGTTATGGAATTCAGTTGTGGGGCGATTCAGCATATGCTGATGATTCATACTACAAAAGAAGGCTGTGCGAATAATCGAAAGTGTAGACCGGTTTGCTCACTGTAGGGATTTATTTATAAAAAACCGAATAATATCCCATCCATACCTATATAGACAATTACTTAGAGTTAAGTTAGAATTGACATCACTAGAGAAAAGAGGAACAGTGATAAAACGTCAATTAAGATCACACGATAGGGTCCAAATCCCTCCCCATAGGATTATTACTACCGCTGGCACAGACATTTACAATTAATAAATATACTACCCTCGGAAAGGATGGAGAAGTAGTTTTTGGACTTTGAAAAACAAATAAAGTAATTTGGCACGTAGACTTCCGCGGTCGTGGTCCATGCTATCTGCTTCTGGGTTTCCGGGATGGAACCGCGTCACTATTATATCTGCCGACGTCTTGTCGTCGGCAGATATAATAGTGACGCGGTTCCATCCCGAAAACCCAGAAGCAGATAAAATAAAGTAATTTCTTTTACAAAATACCTTTTATTCAGTCAATAAATTCGTAGAATTTATGGAAAAATATTAATGTAAATATACTATACATGAGAACACACATGCACACACACACACACACACCCGAATACGGACACACACACAAAATACATAACAAACATTTGACGTTATTATTTCGTTTTGTATGAGCTAGTAAAATAAAGTATATTATTATTATTACTATTTTTTATTACTACCTTTTATTTATGCAAGGGTCACGCTATACCGTGAATATACAATATTTTATAATGCAACATGCACATACATACACTAGTTGCTAGAGTAACGTAATAATGAAATGACAGCAATGTATTTTAGCGTGTATTTTATTTTGCAACATAGGATGTCAAAATAAGTTACTCTATTTTTGAGGTATGTATAGTGTAGAAGAAAAACTGTTATTAGTGAACTGGTATAACTCGAATATGAGTTTGAGGAGAGTAGCAGATTTGTTTCAAATTACATATCCTGACCGTCCAAGACCGAGTCCAACTACAATAAGTAGGTTAGTACAGAAGTATAAAAATAATGGATGCATCGTTCCTAATCATAAAAAAAAGAATAGGCCAAGATATGTTATTACTGACGCCAAAAGAGATGAAATTCTACAAACAATCGAAAATAATAATATGCTCTCCACAAGAGCTTTAGCACAAACTACAAATGTAAGCAAATCTTCCGTGCATAAACTACTAAAACGAGAACATTTTAAGTCGTATCATTTTCAAAACCATCAGGAACAAATTGCGAATGATGCAGAAAGAAGAAGTAACTTTTGTGAAATCATGTTGGATAAGCTTCATAATGATGATACTTTACTACGCAGAATTTGCTTTACAGATGAAGCAATATTTTATGTAAATGGTGAAGTAAATTCACAGAACTACCACTACTGGAGTAGACAAAATTTGCATAGATATCATATCACAAGGATTCAGCGGCCACAGAAAGTCAATGTTTGGACTGGGTTGATTGGACACCATATTGTAGGACCGTTTTTTAGTGAGGGTACTCTTACAGGAGAAAAATATTTAGAATTGCTTGAGTACAGAGTTATGCCAGCCCTCCACGCTTTAAATATTGATGGTGAGATTTGGTACCAGCATGATGGCGCGCCGGCACATAATTCTCATATGGTTAGAACATTTTTCAACCAAAGATTTCCATACCGTTGGATAGGCCGTGGAGGAGAAGTAAAATGGTCCGCATGGTCACCAGACCTGTCTCCAAACGATTTCTTTCTTTGGTCATGTATCAGAAATAAAGTTTTTCATGGAGAACCTCTAAACAATATTGACCAATTAAAAAATAGAATACGAGTTGCTCAAGAGAAATAACTCCAGAGCAGATGCAAAATACAATAAATGAATTCTACAATCGCTTAGGATACTGTCTGGCCGTCAATGGTGACATTTTTGAAAATTTGTTAAATTAGTTTTTAAATTTTGTTCAACTACTGTATTTCACATCCTATGTTGCAAAATAAAATACACGCTAAAATACATTGCTGTCATTTCATTATTACGTTATGTATGTATGTGCATGTTGCATTATAAAATATATTCACGGTATATTTCGTTCTGTGCGTGATTAAAAAAATGAATCGCTCCAGTTGATTTTTTTAGTTGAGGCACAAATATAATATTGGGTTCTCGCAAAAGTCATAAAGCATTATTGCAATAGATAGCACTAGTTCATTTTGACGATCTGGACCCCTACTTGATATCATATAAATAAATATTGTTGCGTTACATTAGGCGTTTATATTTGAAAACAAAGCTGACATTCTCACGTACTCATTATATAAAACGATGGAGGATTCTCAATGCCAGACTTCGGTAAACATTTCGAAAAAACGCAAACGCAAATCCGAATTAATCTGAATAAATTTATAGCAAAATTATTCCGATAAGTTTAATATACGTATGCTGGCACAATTAATCAGTAGGTGGCACATCGGTTGATCTCATTTTGCAGTAATCTAATAGAACATTCCTGTCAGACGTAAAGCACGATGTAAGAATACAAATTAGTTAATTTACGTCCATCAAATACAGTTTTATTTTCCGACGGCGCAATATAATTATAGGTAGGTCTTTATGACAAAATATCCAATATTAAATCGTTTAATTTTTTCTAATACATCAAGTCGAACTCATAGGATAATTTGTAAAAGAAAAAATTAAAATGATTGGCCTCGTAGGGAGAAAGAAGCAAAGAAAGTCATTAAGGTAAACATAACCATAGCCATTTCAGGCTTAACTAATTCAAATAGGCACTCAACCGTGAATATATTAAATGTAATATTAACAGGTTAGCGTTGATATAAACGTGGGATATTAATATATGGTTTATGTATACGTACAAACATATATGCACGTTACGTACTATTATAAAGTATAGGGAATTTACGTAGTATTTAATTGCTGGACAATGTATTCTACGACGTCCTACGCGAATTGAATAGCCATGACCAACTAAAAATGGGAAATAATGATAATGTACCTAGTACTTTACTTTGCGATTTTAATATCTTTGATTTTGTTTATGTTTCCCAACAACATATTAGGTGTGCAACCAAGTTCTCGCTGTTTTTTTGATGAAAATGCAACTTTATTGTGAAAAAATGTTTACAAATGAATCATTCAAAATATTGCCCATCGCTAGCGACAACTTTTTCCCATCTTTCTGGCAGAGCTCGAATACCGTCACGGTAGAAGTGTTCGCCTTTTGAGGCTATCCACGAATCAAGCCATTTTGAGATGTCTTCATATGAGCGGAACTGCTGATTAGCCAGACCATGTGCCATCGAACAGAACAAGTAATAATCGGACGGCGCAATATCTGGGGAATATGGCGGATGGGGTAGGACCTCCCATTTGAGCGTTTCTAAGTAGGTTTCAACGGGTTTGGCAACGTGAGGCCGAGCGTTGTCATGCTGTAGAATCACTTTTTCGTGCCTCTGCTCGTACTGTGGTCGCTTTTCGCGCAGTGCTCGGTTCAATCGCATCAATTGAGTTTGATACCGTTCCTCAGTGATGGTTTCGTTTGGTTTCGACAGCTTATAATAAATAACACCGCCCTGGTCCCACCAAATACACAACAAAACCTTCGCAGCGTGAATATTTGGCCAAACCGACAACGTAGAAGCATGACCGGGCAGTCCCCATGATTCTGTTCTCTTTGGGTTGCTGTAATGAATCAATTTTTCATCACCCGTAACTATGCGATGAAGAAAACTCTTCCTTTTTTGCCGCTGGAGCAGTTGTTCACAGGCGACAAAACGACGCTCAACGTCTCTTGGCTTCAAATCATAGGGAACCCAAGTTCCTTGTTTTTGAATCATTCCGAACGCATGCAATCGCTGGGAAATGGCTTGGTGGGTAACTCCTAATGCTGAAGCAAGCTCTTTTTGCGTTTGGCTTGGATCCTCATCGAGCAATGCCTCCAATTCAGCGTCTTCGAAGGTTTTTGGTCTTCCTTCACGCGAACGGTCGTCAACATCGAAATCACCGTCTTTGAAGCGACGGAACCAATCACGGCACGTTGTTTCACTTAGGGCAGCATCTCCGTAAACATTTTGTAGTTCTCGATGTGCTCACCGCCGTTTTCTTCGAATGAAAAGCAACACTTCCCGCAAATGACGATTATTTGGCACAAAATCAGAGATTTTCACACAGCCAAAAGTATATGAAGCAAAAACAAAATCACTAATGTGTCAAAGTGGTTTGTTTACCATATGTCTAAGCTTGGTTCATGAAAACAATTTTTAGCCAGAATTTAATGGACTTGACATCACTGATATGTGGTTCTAAAAAGATGGTGCCACATGCCACACAGTTAGTGAAACAATTGATCTATTGAAAGGGAGATTCGGTAACTGTGTAATCTTGAAAAATAGCCCGGTTGGGATATCTGGATTCCTTTTTATGGGTTTACGTTAAGTCATTGGTTTATGTCAACCAGTCAACAATGTTAGAGGAACTCAGGGACAATATTGAACGCGATATTGCCAGCGTCCCGGCCGATATGTGTGAAACAGTAGTAGAAAACTGGCTCCAAAGAATCGATCGTTGCAAACGTGCTCACGGTGATCATATGAACGAGATCGAATTTCATAGTTAAATGTAACATGTGTACTGCATCTAGAATAAATTTCAGCCCAATATCTCAATTATTCTGTTTTATTTAAATAAAAATTGTTATCTATTTATTGAAAAATCCGAGATAAGAAATAAATAAAATCAAAGAAAAGAATTATTCGTATATAACGCTCACTGCTATTTCTAATCGAATATAAATCGTAGCAACTTCATTCGGAAAATAATGTGTTTTTGTAGTCTTACATGAGGAATGAGACATGCTCCGAGTGCCAATTTTGTGTACATACCATAATAATGGTAATTATTATAAAAACCGTTCTACATGAATTCGGCAGATATATTTTCATGTACATATATCGTAAACCATTTTGCAATACCTACTGTGCATAATGCAAAAGGATTTTTGTGTTTCGCATATTTTGTAATTAATTGTGAATTATGTAATATCGTAGTAGGCATGTTGTGGGATCACATTAACAAAAGAAGTATGTGTAATTATTAGTTTCTATTAAAGGTTTATATAATGTTTATTTTTCTTTTGCATAAACATGAACAAGCGTAGAATAGCTTGCTATTTAATTCCCTTATGTACTCTATCTAATCGTTTTCATTTAAGCGATATTTAATAATACTTTGGATAGCCGGTCTATGTAAAATATAAATGCATTATATAATAGCTATAAAATCTTTAATTTATTATAAGGTATTCCTACTTTCCATTTAATAAAATTAAATGTATAATAATATAAATTGCATATGACGTAATATTGAAGTTATTGAAAAGAGTTTTTGTTAATTCAATAAATGCTACTATGAAATATATTAGTACAATACGATAAGAGTAATTACATTCTGAGAAAATAAGAATGTCGTATTTATACAAAATCTGGCCCGAAATACAAACGAAATTAGTATTTTTTTAAATAGGTTCCTAAGACGTAAGAAACAGTATAACTTATAATTTTGAAAACTTTGAAAAGATTTAGTTCAAATTGGCTGATAACTTGAATCAATGATTTCTTATTACTGATAAATGTCAAGTTAGGGTAATACTGTTGGGTTGGCAACTAAGTACTTTCGGTTTTTACTGATAGAGAGCGTTGCTTTATTTTTTGTATAACGTATGTTAGTGCTGTACTTTACCGTTTGTCGCATGATACTAGTCACATTGACGTAACTTCAGAAGCAAGTAGTGCGTGATTTTTATTAAAGCTATTAGTTGTGGGTTAATTTTAAATGGAGTGCAGAAACGAACATTTTCGACATATTTTACTATTTTATTTCCGTAAAGGAAAGAAAGCTGCTGCGGCTCTCAAAAAGATATGTGAAGTTTATGGTGCTAATTGCTTAACAGAGCGCACGTGTCAGAATTGGTATAAAAAATTCTGTTCTGGAGATTTCCCCCTGAGCAACGTTCTGGTCGGCCTACTGAAGTTGATGATGACCAAATCAAAGTCATAATTGAAGAGGATCGTCATATAACTGTTCGAGAGGTTGCGGAGAGGCTACATGTATCGCACACAACAATTGAAAAATATTTAAAATGTCTTAGGCTAGTTAAGAAGCTTGATATTTGGGTACCTCACGAATTGAAAGAAATTCATTTAACACAAAGAATCAACTTTTGCGATATGCACCTTAGACGAAATGAAACCGATCCTTTCTTAAAAAGAATCATCACTGGTGATGAAAAATGGGTCCTGTACATAGTTCAAAAACGATCATGGAGCAAACACGATAAACCAGCTCAAATCACATCGAAAGCTGAATTGCATCCAAAAAAGATCATGCTGTCAGTTTGGTGAGATTACAAAGGTGTTGTGTTGTTTGAGCTGCTTCCAAGGAACCAAACGACCAATTCTGATGTTTACTGAAAACAATTAATAAAACTGGATGAAGTAATCAAAGAAAAACGGCCAGAATTGTCAAATCGGAAAGGTGTAGTTTTCCACCAAGATAATGCAAGGCCTCACACATCTTTGGCAACTCGTGGGAAACTATTGGAGCTTGGCTCTGAAGTGATGCCACATCCCCCATACAGCCCTGATCTAGCACCATCTGCTTACCATTTATTTCGAAGTTTGCAGAATTCTTTGAATGGTAAAATTTTCACAAATGACGATGACCTTCACTCGCACCTGGTTCAGTTTTTTGCTGATAGGGACCAGAAATTTTATGAGCGCGGAATCATGCAGCTGAAAGAAAGATGGCAAAAGGTCATTGAGCAAAATGGAAAATATATAATTGATTAAAAACTATTCTTTGTTTAAAAAAAAAGTGTTTTATTTTATACTACAAAACCGAAAGTACTTAGTTGCCAACCCAATAGATACTATTTATTATTTCAACGTATATTATTCTTTGCTAGAACAATATGTTAGTAACGCAGGGATTCTCTTCGAACAGAATATACATTTATCCAATAATGTATTTATTTATAAAAAAATGTAGTTGATTATTTTAAATCTGTTACTTCATTTATTTAAATGTTATGTCATATATTGAATGGTAAGCATAGTTGATTAAAAAACCCATCTCAACCTCCTATTGCGAAGCTCTGCAGAAAAATTTAAATATTGTCTACCACTGGTGTAATAATAACAACATACAAATCAGCATTAACAAATATGCAGTTATCTTGTACACAATAAAGGCGAATCCACTGTTATATTCTTATTCACTTGATCTTTTTAATATTCTAAGACAATCACAAATAAAGTATCTGAGTGTTCCATTCGATCGCCTGCAGTTTACTAACCACATTCTATCCATTCGTAATTTCGCTTTACGCACTTTTAGTTTCATTATTAAATCTTGCTGAAAATTTGTAAATCCAGATGCGCTGAAGACTTTTTTACTCTGGTACGTCCAAAACTGGAATATGCGTCAATTATTTGGTACCTTCATTATTTCTACCAGAATTTACTGATTGAGAAGGTGCAGAGAATGTTTTTGAAATATCTAATTTATAAATCTTCTAGTAACTATCCTGACGGGAGTATTGAGTATCAGAAATTGGTAGATTTTAGATTTCTGATTGCAGAGAGATCGAAATTTGTTTAATCTAGTTAAGAGTAGCATCGACGCTTCGAACTTCTACTTGTTGTAGACATCAAGATGCCAAAACATAGAACACGATCTAATGAAATATTCGCCGAAGCTATAGCTATAACAAACGTTTTTGCCACAGCGCCTATTATGCATATAGTTAAAAATGCCAAAAAATTTGTTCCGATTCTTTTTACACTTCTGCTGTAATTAACTTTGAACTAAAATTATTTTTTAAAACACTTATTAATAATGTTCGAATTTTTGCTGCGCTCTTGTGTTTCGTTTATATGTACTTTCTTTCTTTTTAATTCTAATTCTTAACTTTTCAAATTTACTTTTTATGAACGTTAAAAGGAATCATTCAAATATTATTAACACTCTGTTTACTATGTACATACGTTTCAAGGAATAACACCTGTCACCAGGTAAACTTGTGTTATTAACGAACGACTACTTTGTTAAGCCTTACAAAGGAGTCGTTGGTTAAAGGAAAATAATGAAAAAACATTGCCTCCCTCTATCGTACAACACATGAATGTATTGAACGACAGGACAAGGGCGTGTTTATCTAGCTAAGTGGGTAATAAGGTTACCAGAGTATATATAGACAAACTCTAATTCTTGACGATTTGCCAAACATATGAATGTTAAAAGAAATCACTCAAATATTAATAACACCTTGCTTTTTCATTATTTATCTGGAGTCGTTCGTGAATAACAAAAGTTTACCTGATATTAGGTGTTATTCCTTGGAACGTACGTAGCAAACAGGGTGTTATTAGTATTTAAATGATTCCTTTTAACATTCATCTATTTAGCAAATCGTCAAGGATTGAAGTGTTTATCGACAAGCGCACTGGCAACCTTGTTACCGACTTGGCGAGATAAACGCGCCTTTGTTGTGTTGTTTAATACATGTTCGTTGTACGATAGAGGGAGATAATGTTCTTTCATTACTTTTTATGGAATATAGTTTAATTGGACACTGTACTTTATTACTGTATTGCCTTCTTAATGGAGCAATCTATTTAATGAAAAGATTATTATTCAAGTTTTCAAGACACTTATAAAAGAGTCTCAGTTATTTTATATAGTGTTGGAGAGAGTATGTTTCTTCTAAAGGTAAGTGTCCACTTGAGACAAAATAGTCTCGAGAGCAGTCTCGAGACCAGACTCACAAATGTATATGTGCCTGAGAGCTCTCTCAGAGACAAACCTATGCGAGTATCAGACACTGCACGTGTCACAAGTGGACATGTTCATTCTTGTTCATGAGACTTAAGTCACCAGTCTTCCGTCTGTGTTTGAAGAGCTGAGACCCCGACTGGAGACTTTTGTATTAAAAATATTTGTTAAATTTTTTGTAACCAACAAATACCAATTAATTTTTTATTAAAATGACTGAAAAGCGCGAGTGGAGTGACGAGGAAGTGTATAAGCTAATTGACCTTTATGAGGAGAAGGAGTTTTTGTGGAATGTGAAAAATAAACTATATAGAAATCGCGAAAAAAAAACTCGTTCACAAGTGTTGAAGATGCACCCAATGCATTTCGTCGATCCACCCATTTTCTTACCCAGCACGCCTTCTTTTTCACTTCCCGTTTTTTCATAATTTTACGCACAATTAGAAAGGCTAGGATTTGGCGTGAATCCATTTTGAAAAAAATAAATCTCAAACTAGGAGCCAAGTCACAGAATCGACTGAGACTTGAGAGTAGGCTCTCAAGTGTACACAAAATTTCCTGTGTCTCGAGACTGCAGTGACTGTCAAGTCTCCAACTGCTGTCTCGAGAGCGCAAGTGATCTCAAATGGACAACAAATGGAACTAATTTCGAGACTTTTTCTCGAGACTTTGTCTCAAGTGGACACTTACCTTAAGGGATGTTCTTCCGTTATGTCACATATCTTAATAAGCAAAGGGTGAGAAATGTAGCAATATGTATCGTAGTAATACAAATAATAGTAATTAATTAATTTATAGTAACAAGTATTACGATGTGATGTTTTTATATCATCAAAATATTCGTTATATCAATCTATTAACCCCTAACGCCATAGTTTAGATGAACAACTGGTGACGTGTAGGTGTTTCATGATTTATTTTACATTTCATTTGAGACGGGTTGTTTATGTATCTGTAAAGATAGAAAATAGAGTTTAAAATAGCGATTTTGACCCAATTTTGCATAAACATTCTTCCCACTATTACCATGATGTAGATCAAATAAACATCAACTGTTTATGTACATAGATTTATTATATTGTATATATAACAAATAAAAATTAAATGCTGAAATTTATTAGGGTTATCGAACATAAATCTATATATATATTGTGATGAAATATCACACGTTTCCACACTAAAGTTAATAATATAATTCGTCCAATTCATTTGCTTGTTAAGAAGATATATTCCCTAATTACGTTCATATAACATAAAATAGACAATAACTTTTTTTAATATGCGACTTCCTACAATAAACCTCAATAAACACAGATGAAATTGGATCGTCTTTGAATGTATACTTTTATTAATTTATCGTTTACACACACACACACATGCGCGCGCATACACATACAGGCGCAAGATGCACAGACTTTCAGTACAAAGAGACTTTAAATTACAAGAACCATTCTTCGACACATCTCCATCTTTCTCACGACATTATAAATGCTCAACGTACAACGTGCATATTTTAGCTGAAGTTCACGCACTAGGAAATAAAAATATTAACAGACGATGCTTCATAGTAATCAACATCGTTGGTGATATGTAAATTTCACGCCCATAATTTAAACGGTGTCAAGAAACAATTGAATAAATAAACGGCCACTTCCGTCGTGAAAGGCGGACTTTCTTTTTTTTCTCCTTTAATCCTCGTCGTACGTCGGCTGATATTTTTTTGAACTTTATTAAGCTCATTATTAGCACGCATACGAAATTAACGCTGCTCGACTTTCAGAGTTGACCAGACTTTAATTTCGGTGTTAATTGAAGTAATACACGTTCATTAGCTGACTGAATGAATTGAGAAACGCTTTTGGTGGCGTTGGTGAAGATGGATGGATGATCTTATGATTATATCTCGGGCGTAATTTAAATAAACGCGATAAAAAATGTTAATCTCTGATATTTTATGGGTTATCATATTTTTGAGCGATTTTTAAAGTTATTTTTTTGCTATATTTCTTTAGACGTAATCTTTTGTACGTTTTTCATGTAATTGTTGATTTCCTAGTTTCTTCAAGGTACTTAACAATCGTCTTTAATTTGATTTATCCTGCTTCCTTTTTCTCAGAACAGAAAATTGATAGGACTGTCGCAGAGCATAAGAAGAATGATTCCACAAAAGTTCAAATTTTATAAAAATTATAGAATAACTATACCGGGCAGAGAAGAATGGAAAAAAGATCTAAATGTACACATAGAATCTAAATGTACATAGCCAGCTCTAAAATAAAACAAGGAGTTGAGAATTTACGGCCTCAAAGAATGATCGAGATGCGTAAGTAAAGAAACAATGGTATTTGAAGCGAAAGTAACCGCATTACAACTGTGAGGAAGTTAGAAGTTGTGAGGTCACGTAAATATTTTTATTTAAACACTGAAGGATTTGCATTTTTATATACCAATATATGTAAATTAATGCAAGCATTAACTATTAAACTTTATTTACAGCGGCGATGAAAAATATTATATATATATATATATATATATATATATATATATGTATGTATATATATATATATATATATGTATATATATATATACACACACATATATATATATATATATATATATATATATATACGGGGATAGTTTGACAAGTAGTGAGAATGACACATAGGTGACGCTCTAATTGGTAAAACAAATGCACTGTAATTTAGGTTGCCTATTTATATGTTTACACTCCGATATTTAGATAAATCGGTTGATTAGTTTATTTTTGATAGCTGATTGAAAAAGAACCAACACGTCGTTTTGTTAAAATGGAAAAAGCAGAGTATCGTGCGGTGATTAAATACTTCGTAATTAAGGGTATGAAAGCCATCGAAATAAAAGATGAGTTACGGGAAACATTAGGTTAATCTGCTCCATCATCCGCCACAATAAGTAGATGGGTAAATGAATTTAAACCTGGTAGAACAAGCTGTGTTGACAAAGCGCGCTCTGGAGCACCCAAAATCGTGACTTCTAAGGAAATAATTATAAAAATCCATAACATTATTACGCAAGATCGACGACTCAAAGTGAGAGAGATAGCAGATATGGTAAACATTTCAATAGAACGCGTACACCACATTTTAACGAAACAATTGGGTCTTTCCAAGCTTTCGGCAACATGGGTGCCGCGATTGCTTACGACTGATCAAAAATTCACTCGTTTGCGCATTTCCAATGAGTGTTTCGACCTTTATAAGCGGAATTCGGTTGATTTTGGTAGGCGATTTGTTACTTGCGATGAAACTTGGATACACTACAGTACACCCGAAACTAAACAACAGTCTAAACAATGGTTAGAACGTGGTTCTGCACCTCCAAAGAAAGCGAAAACCACTTTATCGGCAAACAAGTTGATGGCATCAATTTTTTGGGATTCAAAGAGCATTTTGCTCATTGATTACCTTCAGAAAGGTGCCACAATAAACGGACAATTTTATGCAGAACTTCTACGGCCAGGAATGGCAAAGAAAAAGATTCTGTTTCACCAGGACAACTCTCCCTCGCATACCACCACAGTTGCGATATCCAAAATCCACGAGTTGCATTTCCAATTAGTATCGCATGCGTACTTGTATATATTCTCCAAATAATGAGAGAAACAATTTTATCTAACAATAACTATAATTACCTGATATTGCATCTCAATAGCATTGAAAGATAATTCCAATTATATATAATCGGGATTAGTGGCAGGGTCATTAAGAAGGGACTAAAGTCTAGAAATTTACCTGAAATGAGCCGGTTACCCTATTACTACCTCCTTGTGCCCATCAGTATATCACTGAAGGTGTGAAGTTGTCTACTTTGTAAGCGAATAGTGTAATTTCTGTTTACAAAATGCCACGGGGAAAGCCGCTTGATAAAAGAACACGATCAGCGATACGTACTTTACATCGTGAGGGATATTCAGTTCGTGGTATTGGCGAAAAATTAAAAGTGAAAAAATCGACAGTAAATTTCACAATTCGTCGCAAGACACTGGCAGTCTGGAAGACTGTAATCGGCCGGCACCATCGAGAGGTATTTCCAAAGCTGACGACGAAAGAAATAAATTAATTAGCAAAAGAAATAGAAAATTAACGGCACCTGAAATAAGAGTCGAATTTAATCAGGGCTGTGCTAAAAAAATTTCTGTGAGTACAGTGAAACGACGATTAGTGGAAGCAAATTTACACGGCCGCGTTGCCTCACGGAAACCATTATTACGACGTGGAAATAAGCAGAAACGACTTCAATGGGCAAGGTTACACCGTAAATGAAGAATCGATGAATGGAAGAACGTACTGAGGAGTGACGAATCGAAATTTGAAGTGTTCGGGCAAAAGAGAAGAATTTTCGTCAGACGATCGGCGTGAGAAAAAATGTTGCCAGATTGCATAACTCCAACGGTGAAACATGGGTGTGGTTCTGTTGTAGTCTGGGGCTGTTTCTCCTTAGCCGGGATGGGAGATTGATAAAAATAGATGGTATTATGAGAAGAATTGCCGAGAAATTATGGAAAATCACGTTTTACCGTCAGGCCTGCGATTAATCTGTAATAATTTTGAATTTATGCATGATAATGACCACAAACACACCTCGTTGTTGTGTAAAAATTACCTTGCGACGCCGAAAAATGAAAATATTTTCAAAGTATTGACATGGCCGCCTCAGAGTCCGGACCTCAACCCCATTGAATTATTATGGGATGAACTCGATGGAAGAGTTAGAACGGAATGTCCAACATCGAAGGAAAAACTTTGGAACATTTTACAAAAAGAATGGAATAACATTACACCAGATGTAATAAGGAAGTTAATAGAAAGAGTGCCACGAATAACAAAAGCTGTAATCGACGCAAATGGTGGTTTCTTTGATGAAAAGAAAGTATAATTAATATAATATGTAAGTATATTAGGAATAAGTGAATTGTAATTTAAATTTTTATTATAGAAAGAATCAATAAATATTAATTTTTGTTCAATTTCGTTGATATTTTTTATTTTTTTTTCTTGTTGTTACTTGATATAGTTGTCCATATTTCTGTGAGCGGTAGTGTATATAATTCAGATACAGAATAATCTGTTTATTAAATTTTGTTACTTAATAACTAGTAATTAGTAATTAAAATATTTTTATTCTATTTTGTCAAAAATACTTATTGTATGTAAATCATTAGGTATCTGTGTTTTTGGACAGAATGCGTTTACGTCACTTTAATAAATAGCGAATATGTTAATTGCCATTGTATAGTAGCAGATCGCATAATAAACATTAGCGAATGATATGATGAATATTATATAATTTATTATTTTATGTACATAAAATAAAGACTAGCTGACTCATTCACATACATTACAAATATTTCATTTTATCCCAAATATAGCACGATATTGCGCATACTTTTTGCGCGGTAGGAAAAAAAGTGATATTTCATATACGCGGACTTAACATTATAACTTTGGATTTGAGATTTAATTTTTCATTCCGTAAGAAGTTCATGTCATATTGTACGAACAACATTTTCGAAATATGACCGAAATATACGGTTGACATTTGCGACATCTACGAACGGTACACTGTAAAATACACATGTAATTTTCAGGAGTATGCTTCCTGAAAATTACATGTGTATTTTATCGTGCACCAGTAGGTTCGTATTTGTTGCAAATGTCGACTCCGTACAGAGAGTTATTACATTTTATTGTCGTCACCATTCCTCCGATTCCGTACAAACGAGCTTCGTTCCAGAAACATGGAGTTAAGTTAAAAATAATGAAACTCGTCGCCGTGCCGTATACGCTATTTCCGAACGGAAATCGTCGAAAAAAGTTCCAGTCTGTAATAAATTGCATTTACTCGTGACGAACACTTTCAAACTTTATTATTGCTGTCGTCGAATTGATCGAATCAAACGGTTATTTAATATGCGATCGGCTAAAAACGCAATTTAAGAACTTTTATTGGAATGAAGCGATGTTGAAATTTATTGTGCCCGTTAAAGCACATTTCATTTTAGATTTTATTCAGTTTATTGATGCGATAAAGCATTTTTTTAGTATATGAGCTTTCGAGAGATAATATAAAGCTTATCGGTCATCAGAATGAATTCAATTTCTTACTGCCAAATACAGTTTTACGATAAATTTGACTGTTTTACTACACCAGGAAATTTGAAAATATACATACGTTGAACTACAGACATTAGCAAGTGGGTTTCAGAAAGGAAAGATTCGCATAAGACTTGTCATGAGGGAAATTGCGACAGCACGAGGATGACATACTAAATGTAAATTTTAATGATGACTGCGGTTGATTAATCACTAAAGATTAATAAAATGTTTTTCTACAACAATTTTCGTATTCTGTATATATATTTCGACAACTAAGTTGTCATCATCAGCAGATAATTAATCGCAGTATCCCATCTGGATCCGCAGTAAAACTCGTACAAAATAATACTCCAATACTGCAAAACCACCAAATACACACTGCAAATAATTTACTTAATTTTAATTTATTATGTAAATATCAGCATGGTTTATGTTCAAATAAATGTAACACATTATTTGTCTTGTTAAACGCCATCCATAAAAATTTATACAAGAGATTTACCTTGCTTTGTATATTCATTGATCTCTTAAAAGCTTTTGATTGTATTAATCATGAAGTCTTAGATTGGAACGTTTTGGCATAAATGGTCTTGCCAAAGCATGATTTCAATCTTTTCAAGCACAGGTAAATAGTCGCGATACAGGATGTCTAATCGGTGTGTGGTAATCTTGGTGAAGGTCTACCTCAGAGTTCAGTACTGGGTCCTACTCTTTCTGACTTATATTAATGAGTTGTCCTGTATCAGTTTTGCTGATCAAATTAATTTATATGCAGATGGTATTAATATAAAGGATGTTTCAAATTGGGCGGTCTTCTTTAAGAATAAACAAAATGTAGATGGCGCATGGTTCAACATCATGACGTATTTTACACAAGGATTTAGCTCTGAAGACACGTAAGGTTCAAATAACACAGAAACTGAAGCCATTAGATCATTTAAAACGTCGTTCATTTGTCAATTTCATCAATGAACAACCAGCTGATTTTTCTCAAATAATAATGTTTTCCGACGAGGCACGTTTTGAAATTAGTGGCTATGTTAATAAACAACATAACCGTATCTGGGGTGAGGAAAATCCACGAAGTATTCATGAGAAACCTATGCATTTTAAACAAGTTACTGTTTGGTGTGCATTATGGTCAGGTGGTGTAACTGGACCTTACTTCTTTGAAAATACTGCTGGTGAAGCTGTAACTGTCAATGGTGATCGATATCGTCGGACGACGGCCGAATATTTGTGGCCTGAATTAATGAATATTGATCTAGAGGATATGCGGTTTCAACAGGATGGCGCTACACTTCACCTTGCACACGAACCAATTGATTTATTGAAAGAAAAATTTCCTGGACGTGTAATCTCAAGAAACGGTGATGTTAATTGGCGACCCAGATCATGTGATTTGACACCGTTAGACTATTTTTTTGGGGGTTATGTGAAAAGTCAGGTTTATGAAAACAATCTACAATCAATTCCTGCTTTGAAAGATGAAATTATTCGTGTCATTGGTGAGATAGAGCCTCAACTATATCAAAATGTCATTGAAAATTTTAACGAAAGAGTGGACGTCTGTGGAGCTGCAAGAGGAGGCCATTTGGCAATTATTATTTTTCGCATATAAATATCATAATTGACACTTCAATTACCAATAATAAAGTTTTTGAAAGTGAATGCAAATTATGTGTTTTATGTATTCTTAAAAAAGCGCGAAATTTGAAACGTCCTTTATTAATGGATTCTGAGAATATACTGGAACCAAAGAAAAAAGCGCAATTTATTAAATATTAAGTGTTAGATGGAAATTAACAATTTTTTAATGAATGCCGATAAGACATAGAAATCCGAAGAGACAAATATTTTGTTACACCTTCCGCCCAAGTATTAAGGATTATAATTACTGGAAAGTTAAAATCATATTCTCATTCTTATATTGATTTTATCTGTAATATTTTGGTTAGAACATCTTTTGCTCCAAGGCAACTTAAAAAATCATGTAGCACCGATGTTTTATTAATATTGTATTTAATCACTCCAACTTCGTACGGTGTATAGGTTATGATATCGTGCATTGTTTCTTTTACAGAAAAAAGCTTTGAGACTTATATTTTCTTAATGTATTTTCTTTCCAATATAAAATTCCATATATACAGCTATCCTCTGTGTACTTCTCCATGAATTTTAACTCATTGCACTTGTAATAGTTCTCTGATCGCGCTCGTTTAAAATCTTTGGACTCGGAATTTCAATAGTTCGCGATATTTTGAATATTTTTTTAAAATCTATACTGCAAAACACGTTTTTTAGATAAATTTCAATAGTTGAAGATATTTTGAATATTTATTTCAATTTGCATCTAAGGACACGCTTTTCGATAAATTTGGTCTTTTTCTTTGTGTAGTGTTGGTAACTTGCGTATATTACAAAACATGATTCTCTTTTACAACTCTTTGTTATTACTTTTTACTTTTAATTTAAGTTATAAGGGTGACAGTTTATTGCTTCTTCAATTAATTGATATGAAAAAAAATTAAATGGAAGTACGAGGGAGCGTTTTTATATTCGCGGAATGAGCGGGTTGTAGAGGGGTGAGTAGGCGCATTGGGGGCGTGGCCTATGCAGCGACTCATGATTAGTATAAATACGAAGTTTCATTGTTATTAGACAGTTAGTCTTTGAGCTATCGTCAACCAAGTAACATAATCAGGAGTGAAAAGTGAAATATGGAAAAAATCGAATATCGTGCCGTTATAAAGTTCCTTACCAGGCAAGGAAAATCAGTCGCGACCATAATGAATGAGATGTCATTGGTTTACGGCGACTCTTGTCCAGGAAAAACCATGGTGTACAAGTGGCATAGTTTATTTAAACAAGGAAGGGAATCCCTTGAAGACGACCCGAGGCCGGGCAGGAGCATTGAGGTGACCACGCCAGCACTTATCCAAAAAGTTGAACAAATTGTACTCGAAGATGCTCGACTAAAGAAGAAACAACTCGCAGAAATGGTTGGAGTATCCAATACAACAATTTTTTAAATCCTACACGATCATCTCGGCATGTCTAAGGTCAGCGCAAGATGGTTGTCGAGAATACTCACGCCGCCGCAAAAACAACAGCGCGTAGAGTGTTCGCGTGCATTTTTGGACCTCTGTAATGAAGATAAGGATGGTGTATTGAGTGGAATTGTTACTGGAGACGAAACTTGGGTTCATCATTATGAACCTGAGTCCAAACAAGACTCCATGCAGTGGCATAAAAAGGGCACAGCACCTCCCAAGAAATTTAAAGTGTCACAGTCAGCTGGGAAACTCATGGCAACGGTATTTTGGGACTCGGAAGGAATATTGTTGATTGATTATAAAGATAAAGGTGTTTCTATAACCGGAGAATATTACGCTTCAATATTAGAGCGACTAAAAGAAGCCATTAAAGAGAAAAGACGGGGAAAATTGACAAAAGGTGTTCTGCTTTTGCACGACAACGCGCCCGTCCACAAGAGCCGCTTTGCGTTAGCTGCCCTGCATAAGGTGGGCTTCGAAATTGTGAATCACCCACCCTACAGCCCAGACCTGGCCCCGAGTGATTATTACCTGTTTCCGAAAATGAAAAAAGAGCTGCGGGGTAAAAAATTTACTGCCGATGATGAAGTCAAGGAGGCAGTTTCGGCGTATTTTGCAGATAAAGAGAAATCATTTTTTTATGAGGGTATAAATAAATTAATTGAAAGATGTGAAAAATGTATCCGTCTTGCAGGTGAATATATTGAAAAAGAAAAATAATTTGGTTTTTTTATTTCCACCCCTTGTCCCCCATTCCGCGAATATAAAAACGCTCCCTCGTAAATATAATTATTAAATGCATATAACTAATAATCGACAGAAATGGTAATCAAGACATGGACATAACAGAGAGAATTGACAAAGCATCTAAACTTTACCATTCATTGAAAACTACTGTAATTTGGAGGAAAGAAGTTAGCATGAAAACCAAGATGACTATTTACAAAACGAGCTACAGACCAGTTCTTACTTACGGAGGAGAAACATGGGTACTCACGAATAGCTTGAAGTGCAAGCATTAGAAATGAAGTACCTAAGAGACAGTAGAGGGATAACACGGAAAGATAGAAAAAGAAACACAGACGTAAGAGAGGAGTTACATATAGGTTCTATAATGGAATATATTGAGGAAAAGCAACTGAGCTGGTGGGGCCATTTACAACGTATGGAAGATAAGATATCAGCAAGGAGGATTTTTGAAGCAAGAATAAAAACAAAGCGAGGACCAGGAAGACCAAAAGAAACATGGGAAAAATTAATAGCAAAGGTCATACACAGAAGAGGAAAATCAATGTCTGTTGCAAGAGAGATAGCCAAGGATAGGAAGTTGTGGAGAGACTTTGTACATAAGATATATTATAATGTTAACCCCTACATCGAAAGGTAGATGGGGGACTGATTACAAATATATTAAATGCATATAAAATTGTATATATATATGTGTATATACACAATTACCTGCATTTCACGATGTAAATCAATGGAAAAAAATCATGCCCTCGGAGAGGACTCGAACCCATGTCCACTGCTTACCAGGCAGGAACTCTACCATTAAGCTACTAAGGACTGTAAGATTCGATTCTTTAAACATGCCATACATTTATTCCGAACTCGTGTCTGTCTAGCTCCAGCATTGCAGAAAATGCAAATAAGAAGAGAAGTTAAAGGAGTTAATATCTAATAATAGTTTGCGATGAGCATCAAAAGTCTAGGACATGTGTCAAGCTGAACGAAATGTTATTAGCGGACATAAAACAACAGCATTGCCATTAAGATTGTATTTACTAGTTTAAATCAAACGAATTCTGAAAGCTTGAATGGATTAAAAAGGAAATAATTAATAAAAGCGCGACAATAGATAAAATATAGCAAAATATAAGCAATTATAATTGCTGTAATAAAAATAAATCGGGTAAGAAAAAGCTGTGGAGTAAAATATACAAGAATTAGATTAAAATTAACTGTCGAATGATACGTGAAGTACTTGCGTGTGTGTATATATCCTGAGCAAGCATGCTGATATATATTTCGCGATTGTGAAATAAATGCGTGAAACAGCAAGTGTTTTACCGTAGAAAGATGTATGTACTAGTCAGAGTAGAATAGAGTAATTTCTTTCGAAGTTGGATCTTTTAAGAAAAAGTAGAGGGTGAGAACAGCAAGGGCACTAGTCATACTTGAAATTAACCATTGAGATAACAAGAATAGATGTGCCGCGATATATTGAACATAATTACGAGTTAGGTAGACATTTGGACAGAGTAATAAACATGTATTCTGTGTGGAGCAGGATTAAAGTTTTAATTTTCAATTTCCATTTAAAAATTAGTTAAAATGGAGTTAATATTAATTGTAAGTGAGAAGATTAGCCAAAATATTCCAAGAAAGGGACTTACGTGTCGAAATACGTTTGTTCTTAGAAAATAACGGCTAGTGGTTTATTACCGCCTAACAGTAATACATGACCCCAAACAAAAGAGACTTCTCATCTGAATATTGCTCGCAAACGTCGTCTTTGTCATCATAATAATTATTTAAAATCAAATTGTATTAAAATTAAATAAATAATTTAAAAACGTGATACAAAAATTATTGTATATGGTAATTTATATATAATTTAATATATATGTAATTTAAATTTAGCTTGTAAAGATATTTTCAGTTCTAAGTGTTTGGTAACTTTTCATGACCATTATATTCTGGGAAGGATACACAGGAACTTTCTGTTAATAACCGTAACTCCCGTACTACAAAATATCTACTACCTGCCGCCCATAAACTTTCTATTTGTTAGAAATGATATAAGTATTTAATGGTAGCAAATTATATAATACATTACCATGTGCACCTAAAAACTAAAATAGTCTTAAAGCTTTCATATCAAACGTGAAAGAATATATACACGTATTACTTCTAAATTGTTATAGTATTAGTGACATCTTGTTCTCTATGTACGTACATATACATATATGTATTGACGTATTTATAGCATATGTATATGATTGTAGTACTTCTTCACTCATTTTTTATTGGGAGTTTCGACGGTTGAGTTAATGAAACATTTAATTTATATTAACGACGTTTTGGGGCAGAGGTCTCCTTTTTTCAAGTTATTTATTTTATTCAACCTGCAATGCCTCTTTCAGTTACATATTTCCAGTTGTGAACAACAGTTCTTCTTTACATATACATACGTATATACATATACTACTGTGGGCAAAAAATAGTAAGACTTTGTTCATAATTTTTAAATTCTTAATTTATTCTTCCAAATCTATTTCGTCCCCCTCAAAGTAATCTCCCTGGCCCCAATACACTTGTGCCAACGTTTCTTCCAATTCTCGAAACAGTTGTTAAAGTCAATTTCAGGAATAGCCTTCAATGCGCGTAGCGATTCACGTTTAATGTCTTCAATTGACTCAAAACGGTTTCCCCGGAGCGGTCGTTTGAGTTTGCTGAATAGCCGGAAGTCACACGGAGCTAAATCAGGCGAATACGGTGGTTGCGGCACGATATTGGTTGAAAATTTGGCGATAAACTCACGAAGAATTAATGCAGTATGCCACGGTGCATTATCGTGGTGCAAAAACCAAGAGTTGTCGGCCCATAATTCTGGCCTCTTTTTATGAATAGCATTGCGCAAACGACGCATAACACTCAAATAGTATTCTTTGTTGACAGTTTGGTCGGTCGGAAGGGATTCGGTGTGCACCACACCTCGATAATCGAAGAAAACTGTCAACATAACCTCGATTTTTGACTTGCTTTGACGTAGTTTTTTGAGCTTCGGCTCACCTTTGATATGATATTCGGTCTATTGATCGTCTGTTGCCGGGTCATAAGCGTAGATCCAAGTCTCATCTCCAGTTGTGATGCCTTTCATTTTGTTTTGATAGTCGGAAAGCATTGTTTCACAGACGTCAACGCGACGCTGTTTTTCGAAAAAATTGAGTGATTTTGGAACAAATCGTGCTTTCACTTTTCTTAGGCCCAAATGATCTTTCAAAATGGTTTTCACTGATCCTTCCGATATTCCAACGATGCCAGTAAGGTCTCTGACTGTTAATCGTCGATTTCTAAGCACCAATTCTTTGATTCTGTTGACGTGTTGATCATCAGTTGATGTTGATGGCCGCTCTGGATATGGTTCGTCATCAACGCGTTCTCGACCCTCTTTGAATAATTTGTACCAATCAAAGATACTTGCTCGCGACAAACAATTATCACCGAAAGCCTTTTGCAACATTCTGAACGTTTCGACACCAGAAATTTGATTCCGTACACAAAATTTAATGGAATTTCTTTGTTGAATAATTTCACTCGTTGTAAAAATCGCCTAATGCACTTTTTGTACTTCAGAAAGACAAGCGTATACTAAACACTAATGATTATTTTGATGTGACATTTGGCACAGATGTCACTGACAGTCATACCAACCTAGAAAAAAAATATTTCGACGAAAGAGTTTTCGCGCGAAATTTAAATTAAAAAGTCTTACTATTTTTTGCCCACAGTAGTATATATATATATATATTTGCGATTACTTACATTTGTTAGAAATATACTTTTTTGTTTAATATTGTAAAATTTAAAACACAAGCATCTTAAATTAACAATTTTTTGACAAAGGACGTATTCATTCTAAATGTTTTTGTTGAAGTTTTCTAAGAGCAACAACTGGTATTTTCTTTTCTTTTTATCTCATTATAGGTACATAAGCTTGTGTATTTGTAAATTCCCCTTGTTGGACACTTACATATATATACAGGGAAAAGCAGGCAATTTATATCTAAGTGTTATAAATATCATTGCGATTGATAATGTCTCTTCTATCATTGATTGTGATTTGGTCTTTTTAATGTGCATCATTTACTTAATTATAAGTTTATTTTAATTGTTTTCGAGGCTTTCAGTGTTGTCAAAGTCAAATTTATATTTTCTCCTAAAGCATGTTTAGATATGGACGTTGCATTTATTTTATTATTGGTTAGACTCTATCTATGTTCATATATTCTTTTATGTAGATATTGTTTTGTTTGTCTATCGCATATATGTACGTACCTTCACAAGATTGGCATTTTATTATGCATATACTGTGTGTGTTGTTTTTATTAGTATTTCATGTTTAATTTTTGGTGAAAAGGGATTTCTTTGTATTTTTCGGTCTGTGGGCTATTTAATGTTATATTTTGCAAAGAGTTTGTTAGGTTTTCTGGTACATATGGTAGTCGTAAATTTTGTTTGTCGTTGTTTGTGGTGATATTCTCGGTGTTTTCTGTATTTACAATCCCTATTTTGTTTTCTCTGCTTTTGAGAGTGAACAGCCTTTTTTTGATATTTTTTATATGAAGTTCAGGGTGTAGTTATTTTTCGAAAATATTGATTGAAAGTATTTATGTCCTTTGTAATGCTGCTGTTGTCTGATAATTGACATAGCTGCCCATTAAATTATCGACTGTATTTATTTTGTATTTAATGGAAATATTTGATAAAAAATTTAGACATCTATCTGAATTAGTAGGTTTTGTGTGCCAGTCTGAGTGAATGTTGCCATTTTACTGTATACACAAGTATCCACTGAATCTAGAATAGAATCCTGTTACTCAATTGGCGTCGTTACGATTTCTCGTAAGTCCCCTATCAGAGATCTTGGGGTAATATTTGATGAGAAATTTACTTTCTCCGATCATGTTCTTGGTGTGACGGCTGCGGCTTCCAGATCTCTCGGTTTTATAATTCGCACATGCCGATACTTTCATAATATGGACACTTTGAAGACCCTTTTCTTTGCTCATGTCGTTTCCAAACTGGAATATGCATCTATAGTCTGATACCCCATCTACAAATCTCAAACTAGCCTCCTGGAACAGATACAACGCAAATTTCTGAAATACCTCTCATTTAAATGTGATGGTCGATCTCCTGTCCGTGGAGTGAATTACAACGAGTTGTTGGAGCGACATGACATCGTATCGCTGTCTGATAGGAGAAAAACTCTTAGGGCTTTATTTATGCAGAGTGTCGTTACTGGGAGGGTTGATACGCTGGATTTACTGTCGCGTGTTTATTTCATTGTTCCACGCCTGGGATCAAGGGCGAATCAACTGATTTATGTCCCTACGCCAAGGACCAATATTTTGCTGAAGGCCCCTTTGGTTCATTCGGCGGTGAATTTCAACAATCTGCAGTACGATTTGCTATGACCACTATTTGTAAAAATATATTTGTTTTAAGATACACATTTCATTTTCACAAAGTAACTATTGTTTGATTTTTTTTTGTATTTCTTTGTTTGTTACCCGTTTTGGAGTAATAATCTCTGTTGGGTAACTTAATAAATATTATTATTATTATCCAACAATGGGAATTTACAAATACACATGCAGCTATATCTAACGTGAAATAAAAAGAAAATAGCAGGTGTTGCTTTTAGAAACTACTAAAAACTTTTAGAATTAATAAGTCTTTTGGCAAATACACATTAAAAAAAAATAATAATATTAATCAAAAAATATATTTTTAACAAATGTAAGTAATCAGAAATATTTACTACTATTGTAACTATTGTTCATAATTGGAAATATATAACCGTAAAAGGTATTGTAGATTGACTAAAATAAATAGCTTGAAAAAGGGGAACCCTTCCCTCGCAACACCGTTATTGTGTTATTAACTCAACGGTCGAAACTCTCAACAAAAAAGAGTATAGATTATAATTAGAACAAAGCGATCAACATATTAAAAAAAGGAGTTATTGTAGTTCGTTTTTTTAGAAGTAAATATGTTAATATTATTACCGCACCAAAAAGTCAAATATATAAAATTAAAGTTAATTTAATTTTGAAAAGATCCAAATACTTAATAGATAATATATAGTAAAAAACGAAAGCTTTTCTTATTATACCTTTACCTTTATGTGAGGGTAGCCGTTTATATTTCGGGAACTGGCAACACTGTTAATGTTGCCTTCGATCTGATGATTGCATCGTGAAGTTGGTCATTTTTGACAATATATTTACTTCGACAGTTTTACTATCCGGTCGCTATTTCTATTGTCGACAGTAACTTAAAAGTTTTATGTCAGCGAAAAAATGGAATTAACTCGCGAACATTTTCGTGCAATTATTTTTCATAACTTTCGGGGTGAATTATCTCAACAAGAATACATCGACGAGCTGAATTCTTTATATGGTGATGAAGCACCATCGAAAACTACAGTATATCATTGGTATAGTGAATTCAAACTTGGACGGCGCTCTGTGGACGATGAATTTTGTGAAACTCGTCCTACAAATGTTGTGTGGGAAAACATTAATGGATTGTCTGAATTGGTAATGCAAGACCGTCATATGACATATCGTGAGATCAAAGCATCTCTAGGTATTAGTAACACCAGCGTGCATGAACATTTAGCCGTTAAGAAGTTATATTCACATTGAGTACCACATAATTTGCTAACCGCTCAAAGAAGGACTCACGTCGATTGGTGCCAAGAAATGCACAAAAAATACAATGGTGGTGTTTCGAAGAACTTTTATAAAGTCGTCACAGGTGATGAATCTTGGACCTATACATATGAGTCCGATAGTAAACAGCAGTCGATTGTGTATTAATATGTGGGTATTCCAAGATGAGTCAAAATCTACAAAAGTTAATAGCGCTTGAAGCACGTCAAAGCAAATGGTCGCCCGTTTTTTCGGAAAAACCGGTCACGTTGCAACTGTGCCTTTAGAAAGTGTAGAACGGTAAATTACGAATGGTACACGACTATTTGTTTGCCAAATGTTTTTGAAGAAATATGGAAAACAAACGACAGATCTACCACCATGATAATGCGAGCTCTCACAGGTTGGTTCAAAAAATTGAACGGTCAACTACGAATGATACACAACTATTTGTTTGCCAAAAGTTTTTGAAGAAATAAGAAAAACAAACCAAAAACGACAGATCATTCTCTACCATGATAATGTGAGCCCTCACACGTCGGTTCAAACAAGTGAATATTTGACCGGGCAAAACATTGAATTGTTGAGCATCCGCCGTACAACCCTGATCTTACACCCTATGATTTCTTTCTGCTCCCACACGTGAGGAATAAACTTCGTTGTCAACGGTTTTCTACGCCGGAAGAGGCAGTTGAGGCATTCAAAACTCATATTTTGGAGATACCGCCTTCGCAGTGGCAGCAATACTTTTCGGATTGGTTTAAACGAATGCAAAAGTGCATTGATTTTCAAGGAGAATATTTTGAAAAGCAATAAAACTATTTTCGATAATAAATTTTTTTTTTTGTTTGCTATTCCCGAAATATAAACGACTACCCTTCTTGTATATCTTTTACAGTACGTTCGATAAAAATCAAAACCATGTGAGTATTTCATTCTGTGCCGAATTTTCACCGTGCAAAATAAAAATCACTTAAAAATAAGCAAATTTTTAAAATCGGGCATAATTTTAATTATTTACTATAGATTTTTGTCATTCAAATATTGAATATTTATAGGTTTTCATGTATTTTGATATTAGGTGTAAACGCGTTATGAAAAATTTCACATCAGTAGTTGATATTACTCCAGAATTACAATAAAATGTTGTGCACTTTGAAAAATTTCTACAGGAGTAAATGATGTGCTTACAAAAGAAAAAGCGTATTAAAGTAAAGTTTAATACGCTTTTTCTTTTATAAGCACATCGTATTAGGTAACAAAGAACTTACCAACACTTTTCGTTGAAAGTAATTGCAATTAACACCACATTTCATAATGAATTTTTCGTGCACCACAATATAGATATACTTAACCCTATTGAAAGCGTGTATTTAGGGATGATTTATTTACTTCACTACACCACTTACTTCAAGACCTAATCTCATTTAACACGAACTTACGCTTTGCTAGGCGCGTAGCAACCAACTCGAAATAATACGATTTTCTTTTAAGTGTAAACAGTGATAGAAAGTGTTTTTTTTGCTCGTATATGTACATACGTCCATGATTGTGAAGTAATTAACTATTTCGAATTTAATTATGTAATTTAGCGAAACGTTTGTTCATCCTCACCGTGAAATGTATACAACAACGTCATTGGCTGCTATTCGTTACGCTGAATGCATGAATGTGTTTTTTTATGCAATAGGACTTGTGGTATGTGTTTCTTTAATTAAGTACGAAAAAATTTTAATTGCCTTTATGTTTAATAGTTTCTACATGTATGCGGGTTTAATTAAAACTAAATATTCATGTAATCCATGTTAGCATGATGGTAATCTTTTAAATATATACTTAAATGCAATATAAAACCGTTTCGCTATAATTCAGCAAAAGTAAAATTTAAAAATTTAAAAAAACATCTTAATTTGAAGATTATTAGGAAATAGAAATTTACACTTGTGGAAGTCGGAGCAAAATGTGAACTTCTGAACGTATAGATGAATTAAGTTTCGAATGATTTTGTTATGAACAGCGGACGAATTGTCCGCACACGAGCAAAAGTTCTGAACATATAAGTGAATTAAGTTTTGATTGATTTTGTTATTAATAGTAGAAAGTTGGTATTCTGTTAGCTCAGAACAACTATTTTATCCAAAACCATTCGGAAAAATCGTCCGCACACGAGCAAAAGCTCTGAACGTATAGGTGAATTAAGTTTTGATTGATTTTGCTATAAATAGTAGAAACTTCGCATTCTGTTAGCTCAGAACAACTATTTTATCCAAATCCATTCGGAAAAATCGTCCGCACACGAGCAAAAGCTCTGAACGTATAGGTGAATTAAGTTTTGAATGATTTTGCTATGAACAGTAGAAAGTTCGCATTCTGTTAGCTCAGAACAACTATTTTATCCAAATCAATTCGGAAAAATTGTCCGCACACCAGCAAAAGCTCTGAACGTAAAGGTGAATTAAGTTTTGATTGATTTTGCTATGAACAGTAGAAAGTTCGCATTCTGTTAGCTCAGAACTATTTTACCCAAATTCATTCGGAAAAATTGTCCGTACACGAGCAAAAGCTCTGAACGTATAGGTGAATTAAGTTTTGATTGATTTTGCTATGAACAGTAGAAAGTTCGCATTCTGTTAGCTCAGAGCTATTTTACCCAAATTCATTCGGAAAAATCGTTCGCATACGAGCAAAAGCTCTGAACATACAGGTGAATTAAGTTTTGATTGATTTTGATATGAATAATAGAAAGTTCGCATTCTGTTAGCTCAGAACAACTATTTTATCCAAAACCATTCGGAAAAATCGTCCTCACACGAGCAAAAGCTCTGAACGTATAGGTGAATTAAGTTTTGAATCATTTTGCTATGAACAGTAGAAAGTTCGCATTCTGTTAGCTCACAACTATTTTACCCAAATTCATTCGGAAAAATTGTCCGTACACGAGCAAAAGCTCTGAACGTATAGGTGAATTAAGTTTTGAATGATTTTGCTATGAACAGTAGAAAGTTCGCATTCTGTTAGCTCAGAACTATTTTACCCAAATTCATTCGGAAAAATTGTCCGTACACGAGCAAAAGCTCTGAACGTATAGGTGAATTAAGTTTTGATTGATTTTGCTATGAACAGTAGAAAGTTCGCATTCTGTTAGCTCAGAGCTATTTTACCCAAATTCATTCGGAAAAATCGTTCGCATACGAGCAAAAGCTCTGAACGTACAGGTGAATTAAGTTTTGATTGATTTTGATATGAATAATAGAAAGTTCGCATTCTGTTAGCTCAGAACAACTATTTTATCCAAAACCATTCGGAAAAATCGTCCGCACACGAGCAAAAGCTCTGAACGTATAGGTGAATTAAGTTTTGAATGATTTTGCTAGTTTTGAATCATTTTGCTATGAACAGTAGAAAGTTCGCATTCTGTTAGCTCAGAACTATTTTACCCAAATTCATTCGGAAAAATTGTCCGTACACGAGCAAAAGCTCTGAACGTATAGGTGAATTAAGTTTTGAATGATTTTGCTATGAACAGTAGAAAGTTCGCATTCTGTTAGCTCAGAACTATTTTACCCAAATTCATTCGGAGAAATTGTCCGTACACGAGCAAAAGCTCTGAACGTATAGGTGAATTAAGTTTTGATTGATTTTGCTATGAACAGTAGAAAGTTCGCATTCTGTTAGCTCAGAGCTATTTTACCCAAATTCATTCGGAAAAATTGTCCGTACACGAGCAAAAGCTCTGAACGTATAGGTGAATTAAGTTTTGATTGACTTTGCTATGAACAGTAGAAAGTTCGCATTCTGTTAGCTCAGAGCTATTTTACCCAAATTCATTCGGAAAAATCGTTCGCATACGAGCAAAAGCTCTGAACGTACAGGTGAATTAAGTTTTGATTGATTTTGCTATGAGCAGTAGAAAGTTCGCATTCTGTTAGCTCAGAACTATTTTACCCAAATTCATTCGGAAAAATCGTTCGCATATGAGCAAAAGCTCTGAACGTACAGATGAATTAAGTTTTGATTGATTTTGCTATGAATAATAGAAAGTTCGCATTCTGTTAGCTCAGAACAACTATTTTATCCAAAACCATTCGGAAAAATCGTCCGCACACGAGCAAAAGCTCTGAACGTATAGGTGAATTAAGTTTTGAATGATTTTGCTATGAACAGTAGAAAGTTCGCATTCTGTTAGCTCAGAACTATTTTACCCAAATTCATTCGGAAAAATTGTCCGTACACGAGCAAAAGCTCTGAACGTATAGGTGAATTAAGTTTTGATTGACTTTGCTATGAACAGTAGAAAGTTCGCATTCTGTTAGCTCAGAACAACTATTTTACCCAAATTCATTCAGAGAAATTGCCCGCACACGAGCAAAAGCCCTGAACGTATAGGTGAATTAAGTTTTGATTGGTTTTACTATGAACAGTAGAAAGATCGCATTCTGTTAGCTCTGAATAACTATTTTATCCAAAACCAGTCAGACAAATTGTCCGCAGACGAGCAAAAGTTCTAAACGTACAGATGAATTAAGTTTTGATTGATTTTGCTATGAATAATAGAAAGATCGCATTCTGTTAGCTCAGAACAACTATTTTATCCAAAACCATTCGGAAAAATCGTCCGCACACGAGCAAAAGCTCTGAACGTATAGGTGAATTAAGTTTTGAATGATTTTGCTATGAACAGTAGAAAGTTCGCATTCTGTTAGCTCAGAACTATTTTACCCAAATTCATTCGGAAAAATTGTCCGTACACGAGCAAAAGCTCTGAACGTATAGGTGAATTAAGTTTTGATTGATTTTGCTATGAACAGTAGAAAGTTCGCATTCTGTTAGCTCAGAACTATTTTACCCAAATTCATTCGGAAAAATCGTTCGCATACGAGCAAAAGCTCTGAACGTACAGATGAATTAAGTTTTGATTGATTTTGCTATGAATAATAGAAAGTTCGCATTCTGTTAGCTCAGAACAACTATTTTATCCAAAACCATTCGGAAAAATCGTCCGCACACGAGCAAAAGCTCTGAACGTATAGGTGAATTAAGTTTTGAATGATTTTGCTATGAACAGTAGAAAGTTCGCATTCTGTTAGCTCAGAACTATTTTACCCAAATTCATTCGGAAAAATTGTCCGTACACGAGCAAAAGCTCTGAACGTATAGGTGAATTAAGTTTTGATTGATTTTGCTATGAACAGTAGAAAGTTCGCATTCTGTTAGCTCAGAGCTATTTTACCCAAATTCATTCGGAAAAATCGTTCGCATACGAGCAAAAGCTCTGAACGTACAGGTGAATTAAGTTTTGATTGATTTTGATATGAATAATAGAAAGTTCGCATTCTGTTAGCTCAGAACAACTATTTTATCCAAAACCATTCGGAAAAATCGTCCGCACACGAGCAAAAGCTCTGAACGTATAGGTGAATTAAGTTTTGAATCATTTTGCTATGAACAGTAGAAAGTTCGCATTCTGTTAGCTCAGAACTATTTTACCCAAATTCATTCGGAAAAATTGTCCGTACACGAGCAAAAGCTCTGAACGTATAGGTGAATTAAGTTTTGATTGATTTTGCTATGAACAGTAGAAAGTTCGCATTCTGTTAGCTCAGAACTATTTTACCCAAATTCATTCGGAAAAATCGTTCGCATACGAGCAAAAGCTCTGAACGTATAGGTGAATTAAGTTTTGAATCATTTTGCTATGAACAGTAGAAAGTTCGCATTCTGTTAGCTCAGAACAACTATTTTATCCAAAACCATTCGGAAAAATCGTCCGCACACGAGCAAAAGCTCTGAACGTATAGGTGAATTAAGTTTTGAATGATTTTGCTATGAACAGTAGAAAGTTCGCATTCTGTTAGCTCAGAACTATTTTACCCAAATTCATTCGGAAAAATTGTCCGTACACGAGCAAAAGCTCTGAACGTATAGGTGAATTAAGTTTTGATTGACTTTGCTATGAACAGTAGAAAGTTCGCATTCTGTTAGCTCAGAACAACTATTTTACCCAAATTCATTCAGAGAAATTGCCCGCACACGAGCAAAAGCCCTGAACGTATAGGTGAATTAAGTTTTGATTGGTTTTACTATGAACAGTAGAAAGATCGCATTCTGTTAGCTCTGAATAACTATTTTATCCAAAACCAGTCAGACAAATTGTCCGCAGACGAGCAAAAGTTCTAAACGTATAGGTGCATTAACTTTTGATTGATTTTGCTATTAATAGTAGAAAATTCGCATTTTGTTAGCTCAGAACAACTATTTTACCCAAAGTCCATTCGGAAAGATCATTCTTCTTAAAGCCTTGGCCAATTGTCGTAATTCTAACACTACTATTTTTTGTTCCTCCGCGACTCTTTTTCAAAGCCTCTTCTGTCCATAGCTATGTGGAATCTTTGGTCCCACGATTTCTTTGGCCTATCTTCTTTCGTTCTTCTTCTTGGGGTCCATTGCCATGCTTAAGGTGGTAGTTTATCTTCAGTCATTTGTCTCATATGGCCATATCAGGAGAGCTTCCTCTATAGTGTTTGTAAGTGTTTTTTTCTACATCTATAATTTGTTTAATTCTGTCTGTTCTTATGTGGTCTTGTAATGTGAGGCTACGGATTCTTCGCCAAAAGCTGTTTTCTACTGCATTTATTAGGTTTTGCATGATACTTTTTAAAGTCCATATGTCTGAGGCGAATGTAATTGTGCTTTCCCCTATTGTTTTGAATATGTTTTTTTGTTCACTTCTGAATATCTTTGTTGTATTGAGTTCAATAAGTTCGTACTTGTCTTCCTCTTTACACTTTTTGGAATATGTCCCTTTCATCTTTTCCATCGTCTGTTAAGCTAACTCTAAGATATTTACATTCATTAATGTTTTTAATTATTTTACCGTCAATGTCCTAAATTCTTTCCTGTGTATCCTATGAATATGAAGAATATTATATATTCAGTTTTTCCCATGTTAATTTCTAGACTTCCTTTTTTAAATTTCCCCACCAGTTTTTTAATCATATATGTCACATCTTCAGTATCTTTCGCATGAACAACCTGGTCTTCAGCAAATAATAAGGTAGTAAGGTTTCCTTTCCCAATTTGGATTGCCATTCTTTTACATTTTTTGAATCAATGTTTCAGAGCAGAGTTTGTATAAATCTTGAAAGACAACACAGACAATACCCTTGTCTCAGACCCTTGTTTGTTTGAAAGTATTTTAAAATATCTGGTCATGTCTTAATACAGCTGACGTTTCCATAGTTTCTTTTCTGGGATATTGTCATATGCTTTTCTTAAATCAACAGAAGCTAGATGTAATTGGTTCCTATATGCTATTATTTTCTCCATTAGTGTTGTTTTTCACAAAAGAAGTTGTCGACACATTCTTCCTGATCTGAATCGACTCTGTTCCTGTTAGAAAGCCAGTCTTCATACTGGCTTTCTAACCTAACTCGTAAAATCCTGCCATACAGTCTTCCTGTGGAATGTATTACACTAATTCCTCTGTTATTTTTATAGTCTTTGTTTTCTTTTTTATGTATTAAAACCGATTCTGAGGTCAGAATTTATCTAACTGCTTGGATTTAATGCTGAGAACAAGAGATTTGAAAAATCGACGCAAAATATGAATTTTTAAAGCTATAAATGAATTATCTCTAAAGTTTGAATGGTTTTTCCATAAAATGTAGTGAGTTTGTATTCTAGTAGTTTCGAATTACTGTTTTACGTAATAGGATGGCCGAATTTTCTTTTATTTTCCCCAATATGTTTTTGTTAAACAAGGAATGCTCGTGTCTTGACGTTCCTAAAGGTTCTAAAAATAGTTTTGAAGTCGAAATTTATCTAACCCTTTTGGCTTAATCTTGAGAAGATATGAAATTTGAAAAGTAATAGAAAAATGTGAATTTCCAAAGTTTTAAATGAATTATCTCTAATTGAATGATTTACAATTAAAAAGAGAGTTTATATTCTGCTATTCCAGAACTACTGTTTTATGTACTACGCAGACCAAATTCAAAACTTTTTATTTTTGTCGAAAATTCAATTTCTTCAACTCATAAAGGTTGGCATAGTTCAAAAGCTATTGTAAATTAACAAATAGTTGTGGGCTGATATTTTTGAAGGTCGCCAAAAATCAATTTTGATGCCAAAATTTGTCTAACTTTTTTGGCTTAATCTTGAGGAAGCATGTCAAAATGTGCATATTCTGCTCGTTTAAAACTAATATTTTACGTACTACGAAGCCTAAATCTAGGTTTTTTTATTTTGATGAGAGAGCTAATTAATTATATATTTAAAGACAGTATTTTCAAAAATTAAAAGTTTTAAAGTTTTTGTAACGGGTGTTTTTTTTAGAGGTATAGAACTTTAAGTTGGCAACACTTTTTTAACTGGCGGCCATTTTGTCAGCTGTTAAGTGATTTATATTTAGTTTGGTTTGTCATTTCAACATGAATAGACTGACGCCTGAACAACGCTTGCAAATTGTGCAAATTTGTTTTGAAAATCATGGTTCTGTTCGAAATACGTATCGCGCACTACGTCAATATTACGGTCAACATAATCGTCCATCAGAGCAATTAATTCGATTAACTATGGAACGTTTTCGCACCACGTATAGTCTAAATGATAACACGCATCCAGAGAGACGTCGTACAGTGCGTACAGAAGAAGTCATTGCTGCTGTAGAGCGTAGCGTAGAGGAAGACCCGAATCAGTCTATCCTCCATCGTGCACAGGAACTGGATATGTGTCCATCCACTTTATGGAAGATTTTGCGGAAAGATCTAGGTTTGCGTGCTTACAAAATCCAACTCGTGCAAGAATTGAAGCCACACGATCACCTAGCAAGGCGTAGATTCGGTGAATGGGCCCAAAACAAGATTGCCGTTGATTCCGATTTTCATAATCGAATTTTGTTTAGCGATGAAGCTCACTTTTGGTTGAATGGATACGTGAATAAACAAAACTGCCGTATTTGGAGTGATGATAATCCTCAAGTGTATGTTGAGACACCGTTACATCCAGAAAAACTGACTGTTTGGTGTGCTTTATGGGCTGGTGGAATAATTGGTCCGTACTTCTTTAAAAACGAAGCTGGCCAGAACGTTACAGTCAATGGTGACCGCTATAGAGCCATGATTACTGACTTTTTCGTTCTTCAATTGAACAATCATGATGTGCAGGAGTTGTGGTTTCAACAAGACGGCGCAACATGTCACACAGCTCGTGCCACAATTGATTTATTGAAGGAAACGTTTGGTAACCGCATAGTTTCACGTTTCGGACCCGTGAATTGGCCTCCAAGATCGTGCGATTTAACGCCGCTTGACTATTTTCTGTGGGGATATGTGAAGTCACTAGTCTACGCCGATAAGCCCGAAACGATTGACCACTTGGAGGACAACATTCGCCGCGTTATTGCCGATATACGGCCACAAATGTTGGAAAAAGTCATCGAAAATTGGCCCTCCAGATTAGACTACGTCCGAGCCAGCCGTGGCGGTCATATGCCAGAAGTCATATTTAAATTATAATGCCAGAAGATTATCTTTCGAATAAAGTCAATTTCATGTCAATTTAAAAAAATCATATTTGTTTTATTCTATTTCAAAGTTCTATACCTCTAAAAAAAACACCCGTTATAATAACAATCAGCTAATAATATACATTAAGAATCGCTTTTTAATGTGCATTATTTAAATAAAAATTCATGTTATATTTTAAACATTATAATATAATAGAAAAGAAATTATCGTCATCTTTTCGACTCCATCCAAACATGAAATTTATTTTCTCCTCTTTGTGTTCGTAATTGTACAAATGTTGCGCCTAACTAATAGCATACGACCCAGCCGCTTGCTTTAGATTCGTCCTCAAGATACGATGTCGGTATCACCGGACCAGATAGTAAGTAAACGTCAGGTACACGTGACCTAAATACTTGACGTCTTGATAAGATCTGGAAAAGACTCACGAACATGACAGATTCCTCTTGGTATATGGGGCGCGCTATCCGATTAATACAGGTATTCCATCTAAATCGATATGCATTGTACACACATGTTTTCGTGTAGGTAGTTTTTAAATTTCTTTAGTAAAATTTGCTTTGTTGTATTGTAGGAAATTAAATGGAAACAAATGAACAAGTTAAATATTTAATTTTAACTGTGTTATGTTAAAATAATACACCCTGATTTTTAATATGACATGTAAAGGTGTTTCAAATTGCGTGGGTTTTTTTAAGAATAAATAAAATATAGATGGCGCACTGAATTTGTCTGGGTACGTGGGCATTCAAAAAGTGTGATGTATGACATATATAAAAATAGCTTCGTACACGTAAAATCAGCGTTCTGTGAAAAGAGTTTTTAACAATGTGAATTTTATGGTTTACATAATCGTCCATCTGAAAGCATTATTTGTTGAATTATTAAAAAAATTCAAGAGACCGGTTCCGTGGAAGATAAAAGAGTGAAAAATACAGTCGTAGTGGTCGTTCGCAAGAAAATATTGGTTTGGTTCGTGAAAGTCTTGCTGAAGATCCTGAAATGTCCATTAGACGATGTTCACAAAAACTTGGACTTATTGGATCAACAACATGGCGTATTTTACACAAGGATTTAGCTCTGAAGGCATACAAGGTTCAAATAAAAAAGGAACTGAAGCCATTAGATCATTTAAAACGTCGTTCATTTGTCAATTTCATCAATGAACAACCAGCTGATTTTTCTCAAAAAATAATGTTTCCCGATGAGGCACATTTTGAAATTAATGGCTATGTTAATAAACAAAATTGCCGTATCTGGGATGAGGAAAATCCACGAATTATTCATGAGAAACCTATGCATCCTAAACGAGTTACTGTTTAGTGTGCATTATGGTCAGGTGGTGTAAATGGACCTTACTTCTTTGAAAATGCTGCTGGTGAAGCTGTATCTGTCAATGGTGATCGATATCGTCGGATGATAACCGAATTTTTGTGGACTGAATTAATAAATATTGTTCTAGAGGATATGTGGTTTCAACAGGATGGCGCTACACCTCACTTTGCACACGAATCAATTGATTTATTGAGAGAAAAATTTCCTGGACGTATAATATCAAGAAACGGGGTTTGTGAAAAGTCAGGTTTATAAAAACAATCCACAATCAATTCCTGCTTTGAAAGATGAAATTATTCGTGTCATTGGTGAGATAGAGCCTCAGTTATGTCAAAATGTCATTGAAAATTTTAACAAAAGAGTGGACGTCTGTGTAGCTGCAAGAGGAGGCCATTTGGCAGATATTATTTTACGCATATAAATGCCATAACTGATACTTCAATTACTAATAAAAAGTTTTTGAAAGTGAATGCAAATTATGTGTTTTATTTATTCTTTAAAAAAACCGCGAAATTTGAGACAGCCTTTACATACGCACATATCAACACCTACGGAATGAACTATGCATGTTATGTCGCTGAATCTAACATAATGATAGTAATAATCATACTAATAATAATTACTGTCATTCTTATTTCAGTTTTTTCTCTAACCAATGAATAGTACATAAATTTAAGTAATTAGATTTGAGAAAGATTTACAGTTTCGAAGAATAAAGTCCAATATTTTGGATGCTGATGACGTATGTCGATATGTTCAACCAATGTCAACTGCACGATAAATGTAACTCCAAGATCTTTAACTAAAGAAGTACGAATGGGAGTTCTATTGTATAAAATATAAGGAAAGCTTATTAGTTGGAGCTTGTTTGTACCATAAATATCGTGACTACATTTTGAATAGTGGACCCAAAGGGCTCCACTAATCAAATGTCAACACTAAAAATTAACCTCCATCTTTAGTTAACTTAAATACAAAGTTTCAGTGCGATACGTGCAGTGTTGTAGCTACAACGAACTGTTACAGTTGACGAGTTAGTTGAAAAATGGAATTAAACCGAGAACATTTTCTTGGAATAATTTTTTATAATTTTCGAAGACAATTATCTCAACAAGAATGCCTCACCGAGTTGGTTTCTGTTTTCGGCAATGAAGCCCCACATCAGTCAACAATTTCTCGTTGGTATGGAGAATGTAACTGTGGACGGATTAGTCTCAGCGACGATCCAAGAGCAGGTTCACCAATAACGGCAGTCAATCTGGAAAATGTCGATGCTGTGCGCAAGATCATCAACGAAGATCGACATGTGATATATCGCCAGATTGAAGCATTATTGGGGATTTCAAAGATCTTAATTCAAAAAATTTTGCGTGAAGAATTGTGTGTAAAAAATTAATCTCCCGTTAGATACCGCATCTCTTGACAAAAGAATAGACCAGCTAGGGTGAAACACTCTAGATCGCTTCAACGCCGGAAACTCTAAAAACATGTATAACATTGTCAGTGGTGATGAATCTTGGATTTACTCATAGGAACCAGAAAATAAACGTCAGACGTCTGCTTGGGTGTTGCAAGGTGAAAAAAAGCTGACGAAAGTCATCTATTATCGAAGAGTTTTCAAAAAGATGGTCGCGACATTTGTCTCGAAAACAGGGCATGTAGCAACAATTCCTATATAATATCAAAGAATTGTTACTGCCAATTGATATACAACCATTTGTTTGCCGCAAATCATCGCTGAGCTTCGAAAAACCAACCCCGAAGGGCGAATCATCCTCCATTATGACAATAGTTCGCACACAGCATGCAAGACAATTGAATTTTTAACGCAACAAAACGTCGAATTGTTGGGACACCTAACGTACAGTCCGGAAATAAGTCGCAACGATTTCTTTACCGTTCCGAAAATTAAGAACGGACAGAGTGGTCGAAGGTTTCAGTCATCAGAAGAAGTAGTCGATGTCTTCAAAAACGTAGTTTTGACTGTACCAACAAACGAGTGAAATAACTGCTTCCAGAGTTGGTTCGAGCGCATGCAAAAGTGCATTAATTTTCGTGGAGAATACTTCGAAAAACAATGGAGTCTTTAAACTATCTACTGTTTTATTTCAGTTTTATATGTAAAACTTAAAAGATAACGCACGTTTGTTGACACGATTTGTTAATATTGTCTGATTTTTTATGAAAAAAAAAACAGTTATAATTATATTGAATGAAATGTTTTTAAATCAATAAAAGCGTTTTCATCAAAGTGACATGAGGTAGTGGATTAATAAAGAGCAGAAGCAAGAGTGAGTAGTAAGTAATGGAAAATAAAACCTTTGTATTGAACCTTCTGTCGCCCGCTGATAAAGTAGAAAGCAAACAGTGATAATAACTAATTTGTAAAAATGGAAGTCCTAGCAAAGTCGTAGTAAAGATCACTTCCTACGCGTTTAAAAGCATGAAAAGTGTGTTTGGGTAAAGTATGTTAAGACATATTGCTGATTCGAAATACAATTTAAAAACAGATACTAAATATGAGAACAAAGATACACTGCAGGCCATAAGTTTGGAATCAGTTCCAGTAAATTCATAAAAATTAAAATATATCTATGTTACGTTCGTATTACTTTGATATAAGTACAAAGGATTATTCTTAAGTACATTATAAAGCTTTACATAAAAGATGTAGTTTTAAATGCATTAATAGTTGGAAAATAACCAGAGATTAAGGAAACTCTGCGTGCGGTATTATTTATTCGAGCAGGTAATATTTCTGCATAATGAACGATTACCTGGAATGGACAAATTTTATTGCAGACCCTTCCGCATAAACCTTTTGTAATTACATTTAGTTTTTATATTTATAAGTATTTATACATTTTGAAGTAATGAGAATATTTTAGTTGCTTCGTATCATTTAAAGTGTGTAGACACATAAAAGTGTGTAGAATCAGTAAACATCGTTTGATTATGGCGAAGAGAAAGCAGATATCGCTAGAAAAACGTGTAGAAATTATTAGTCATCATAATCGGGGAGATTCTATACGGGATATCGCGAAAAGAATGAAGATATCGTACAAAGGTGTACAAAATACCATTAAAAGATACTAGTCTACTGGAGGGTATACGGACAGAAAACGATCAGGAAGACCAAAAATTACAACTCCTGCAGAAGATCAGACAATTATATTGACGTCGAAAAGAGATAGAAGATTAACGGCCTCGCAAATCCGCGGTGAGTTTAACAGGGAGCGTGAAACTCGGATGTCTTTAACCACAGTAAAAAGGCGGCTCAGAGCGGCTGGACTGATGGGACGTGTAGCAGTTCGCAAACCGCTTCTACGTCCGCAAAATAAAATAAAAAGGCTACAATGGGCTAAGTTACACAAAGATTGGACAATAGAACAGTGGGAAAAAGTACTATGGACCGACGAATCAAAGTACGAGGTCTTCGGTTCCAGACGTCGGATATTTGTAAGAAGAACTGCTACGGAAAAAATGTTACCGCAATGTGTGGTGCCCACGGTAAAACATGGTGGCGGTTCTGTAATGGTTTGGGGATGTTTTTCTTCGGCTGGTGTAGGAGATCTGGTGAAAATCGACGGAGTTTTGAAAAAGGAGGGTTACAGACAGATTCTCGAACACAACGCTGTGCCCTCCGGTCTGAGATTACTTGGAGAAAACTTTATATTCATGCAAGACAACGACCCAAAACATTCTTCTCATTTATGTAGAGGATATCTCCAACAACAGGAAGCTGACGGTGTTTTACAAAACATGGTTTGGCCGGCACAATCGCCAGACCTCAATCCAATAGAGCTGTTGTGGGAAGAATTGGATAGAAAAATGCGTGAAAAGTGTCCGACGTCCCAGACTCATATGTGGCAAGTTATACAAGATTCTTGGGCAAATATACCCAATGAAACCCTTACAAAATTAGTGTCTCGTTTACCGCGATTGTGTGCTGCCGTCATTAAAGCAAAAGGAGGGTATTTCGATGAAAAGTCCGTTTAGTTGATAATAAAAATAAGTGGATGTAAATAAATAAAATTTGCTTTTTTTCCTGCTTATTTTATAATAAAACGTTTTGGTATATTAATATTGTTTTATTTTTACAATGTTTGTTAAAGCCACTACAATATTTTCATTATATTCAGAAGTGATTCCTAACTTATGCAAGTGATTCCAAACTTATGGCCTGCAGTATACATCTAGAACGCCTTTGCAATATGTTTTTAGAACTGATAAAATCGTAAATAAACTTCGTTACTCAAGTGATTTTGCAACAAAAATTAGCTAATGAAAATAAAAAATACCAATCTAATAGTATTTTGCTAGAATTTTAAATAAATATGAACACTAACTATTCGAAAAGTACACAAGCTGCGACAAAAATACTGTACATTTCCTGAGTAAATTATTATACAACCGCATTCTAGAAGTTGTTGCTTTATTTGCAAAAGTATGCGGTTAAAATGCAAATTTCATTTTACAACGTCATTTATGGTGTAATTCTTTAAATCTCAACTTATCTTTTAACTTCATCTTCTTTGCAAGAATCACGTTTCTATATCATCTAGCGCTGGCGGTTTTACCAAGTACTAATGTTATTGCAGGTCACTTAACCCTAGTACTTATTTGAGAATTGTCTTTGTTGCATTCCAGTATTCGAGAATTTTAAAATAACTTTTGTGTTACTATATTGTTGTTAATTATAAAAAAAAACATTTGAACAACTGAACCGATACAGCTTTATATTTTGTTATCTCAATTATTCCTTTATTAATATTGTAGATTGTAACTCTGTAAGTTTGGAAATTTTTTTATAAACTTTGTGTACATCCTAAGTAAGCCAATGTTATTTAATAATTCTAGAACTAACATAATTTTTTCGGACATAATTATGTTCTCGTCAGGCTACAATATAACGAATACTACCTACTATGATCCTATCACAGCTATAGCGATGTACTAACACTGCACTCAGTGATTGAACTTCGAACAGTGTTGCGAATGATCTTGACGATTTTAAAGTAGCTGCTTACTCTGTATTAAAGGACTTACATTGTGTTATAATTCCGGTTGGACAAATCTACGGGTAATCAGTGACAGGAACCGACGGGGGATGAACGCGTGCTATGTAAATAAATTTCTAAATCGCTTTTCTACGTTAGAATATGTAGGAACTGTAATTATTTACATACATTATTTATAGTCGAACCTATCCAGCCTCCCAGCGAGGCTGTACTTTACTGCGAATTCGGGGACATTCCCAGCGTTACTTATAATTAGTCGCTTAGTCACTTTCTCAAGCTGCCACATGGCATAAACACCCTTACTTGTCTCCCTAGATTCAACTCTAACATTCACTATGTGAGACTTAATAAAATGCGACGTTAACTTTAATTAAACGCCAAGAGTTGAAGATTATTGTGGAATATAAAAACCCTTCGTTTTCTTAAGGAAGAGATTTCTTTTCGCGAAAGATCAAAATGATTATCTGCTTCTGGGTTTCCGGGCTGGAACCGCATCACTATTATATCTGCCGACGTTTCGTACCCATTTGTGTGGGACATCTTCAGGGCTGAACTACTGCACTGAAACTGTCTCAGTTTCGTACCCATTTGTATGGGACATCTTCAGGGCTGAACTACTGCACTGAAACTGTCTCAGTTTCAGTGCAGTAGTTCAGCCCTGAAGATGTCCCATACAAATGGGTACGAAACGTCGGCAGATATACTAGTGACGCGGTTCCAGCCCGGAAACCCAGAAGCAGATAGCATGGACCACGACCGCGGAAGTCTACGTACCAAATCAAAATGATTATTTATTTAGCAGCTTTCGAAAGAAAATAAATTTGGCTAAATTGTTTAAAAAATATACGTGCTAATGACTATCACAGACGTTTAAAGTATAGTTGGTTTTGTGCTTATAGACCACATCATTTTCGTTGCTTTTAAAGAAGAGATTTCGTTTCAAAGAATATCAAAACGATTATTTATTTACTAATTTTTGACGGCAAATAAATTTAGCTGAATTGTTAAAAAAAAACGTTTTAATGATTATTACAAACGTTTAAAGTATCTTTGGTTTTATACTTATACTCCGTATCTGTTTCGTTGCTTTTAAAGAAGGGACTTCTTTTTATAGAAGATCAAAACGGTTACTTATTGACATGCTTTTGAAAGCAAATAAACTTGACTGGATTGTTTCAAAAATATATATTCTAATGATTATCACAAACGTTAAAATATCGTTGATTTTGTACTTATATTCCGTATCCTTTTCGTTGATTTCAAAGCAGATATTTCTTTTCATAAAATATCAGAATGATTGTTGATTTACAAGCTTTCGAAAGCAAATAAATTTAAAAATATATGTTCTAATGACTTTCACAAACGTTTAAAGTATCGTTGATTTTGTACTTATATCCCATATCCTTTTCGTTGCTTTTAAAGAAGCGATTTCTTTTTATAGAAGATCAAAACTATTATTTATTTACAAGCTTTAGAAAGCAAATAAATTTGACTGGATTGTTTAAAAAATATACGTTCGAATGATTATCACAAACGCTTAAAGTATCGTTCGTTGCATTTTAAAAAAGATCAAAACGATTTTTATTTACTAGTTTTGGAGGGCAAATAAATTTAGCTGAATTATTGAAGAAAAAAGTTCTAATGATTATCACAAACGTTTAAAGTATCTTTGGTTTTGTACTTATGCTCCTTATCTGTTTCACTGCTTTGAAAGAAGAGATTTCTTTTCATAGAAGATCGAAACTATTATTTATTTTCCAGCTTTTGAAAGCAAATAAATTAGGTCGAATTGTTTACAAAATATACGTTCCAATGATTATCACAAACGTTTAAAGTATGTTTGGTTTTGTACTTATGCTCCTTATCTGTTTCACTGCTTTGAAAGAAGAGATTTCTTTTCATAGAAGATTAAAACTATTATTTATTTACAAGCTTTAGAAAGCAAATAAATTTGACTGGATTGTTTAAAAAATATACGTTCGAATGATTATCACAAACGCTTAAAGTATCGTCAGTTGCATTTTAAAAAAGATCGAAACGATTTTTATTTACTAGTTTTGGAGGGCAAATAAATTTAGCTGAATTGTTGAAGAAAAAAGTTCTAATGATTATCACAAACGTTTAAAGTATCTTTGGTTTCGTACTTATGCTCCTTATCTGTTTCACTGCTTTTAAAGAAGAGATTTCTTTTCATAGAAGATCAAAACGATTATTTATTTAAAAGCTTTCGAAAAGCTGTTATAATGATTATCACAAAAGTTTAAAGTATCGTCATCGATTTTGTACTTATACTCTATATCCTTTTCGTTGCTTTTAAAGGAGATATTTCTTTTCATAAAATGTCAAAACAATTATTGATTTACAAGCTTTCAAAAGCAAATAAATTAGGCCGAATTGTTTAAAAAATATACGTTCTAATGATTATCACTAACGTTTAAAGTATCGTTGATTTTGTACTTATACTCCGTACCCTTTTCGTTGCTTTTAAAGAAGAGATTTCTTTTCGTAAAAGATCAAAACGATTATTTATTGACAAGCTTTTGACGGCAAATAAATTTGGTTGAATTGTTTAACAAATATACATTTTAATGATTATCACAACCGTTTTAAGTATCGTTGGTTTTGTACTTATACTCCATATCCTTTTCGTCTTGTATTTCGCACTTTATAGTTTTTATATAAGCAAATATGTTTCGTATCAAGAGAATTGCAAAGTCAGAAGAACACATGTGTTCAACAACTAGTTCTAAATGTGAAATATATGTAAGTGGAAGTGGGCGGTGAATAAAAATAGAATTGCATTAAGACAAGGGAACAGCATGTGTTCTTGAGGTTGACTGTGAAATCTACAGTCTGCCCGTTTATCACCTATTTACTCCTATGTGTGTGCAGTAATTACTTGGTAAAAAGTAATTAGTAACAGATTATTCGGCGTAAATAGTACAAAGAAACCGATGTATAAGAAGCGACTTTGTTGGTCGATTGATCTGTCGGTAAACTAATGAAATTAGTATAATACAGCTTATGTATGGATGTATAGAAGTTTAGCGAATAAATTCATATTCGTACGTCGAGCGCATTAAGTCTAGATGGGAGATAATTAATTTTACTCATGCCGGTCTCCTAGACACTGATTTAATAGACTTTCTAACTCATATTTAATTAAATATTTCATAATTAAATATTATTAAGTTAATGTCAGGGCGTTACGTCTCCATAAATATACATGTAAGTTTCCTCGCTATCAACGGTACGTGTTTTTTTTTCAATCCAAACAAAAAATACAAATGTATAGATTCGATATCTCTCGGACATTCATTAATGGGCTGTTTAATTTAATAACATTGAAGTTTTCCGTTTAAAGTCGATATATATATATAATATATATGTACATACACTACCGTCCATAAGTTTAATCGCACTACAGATAATTTTAATTGCAGAAGGAAGTAAAATATTTAAGTTAACGTTATTTAAACGATAAGTATTTTGTATACACGAATGAACGCCTTATTTTCTATTTCAAGAAATAATATTCAGGTAAGAAATATAATGAGGGTGTCATGGAGATTATCCCTTACTCGGAATTGTTTATTGTATGGTTTATTACGTGGATGTAATAGCCAGTCTTTATCTGATATTTGTGCGCTTGTAAGGGAATATTTTATATATTGCACGAAACAAAGCTTTCTAATAGAGCAATCACCGGAAAACTAAAAGTTTCCGAGTATTGTGTTCGTCAAACTATAAAGAGAATGGCAGAAACTGATCAACTCGGGGACCGAAAACGCAGTGGATGGCCGAAGATAACTACTAAAAGAGAAGATGGATATATGAAATTAATGTCCTTGCGCAATCGTCGCCTTACAGCTCCAGAAATAGCAGCACAATGTACACAACAAAGCCACGGTTAGTGCAACAACAACCAAACGCCGTTTAGCTAAAGCTGGACTTACAGGTCGAGTAGCAGTAAAAGAACCACATCTGTCTGCACGACATAAACAAAAAAGATTGGCCTGGGCGAGAACACACAGGTACTGGACTGTCGAAGAATGGAAACAAGTCTTATGGACAGATGAATCAAAATTTGAAATTTTTGTTCGTCGGCGTGTCGGGGAGAGAATGTTAGATGAATGTGTGGTTAAGACAGTGAAACATGGTGGTGGAAATGTGATGGTTTGGGGTTGCTTTGGAAGTGGGCACATTGGAAAATTGGTGCGAATCACAGAAAGAATGACAGGAGAAGTCTATTTTGGTATATTGCAAGAGCATGCTCTTCCGCCAGCGATGCACATAATGGGTCCAGGGTTTGTTTATCAGCAAGATAACGATCCCAAATACACAGCAAAGATTGTAAAAAGGTTTTTCGCCCACCAAACTGAAAGAGGAATCCTTACATTAATAACATGGCCGTCCCAAAGTCGGGACTGCAATCCGAAGATTTGTTGCAGTTCATGAAACTAAGCTTTGTTAATAAGTCCTGAAATCCTGACAGCAATTTCAACAGTGGAAACATCATGGTAAGCTTTTTCCATAGAAAACTGAAACATTTCCATTATTGGGTAAAGTAATGGTTACGATTTTTTGTGATTCTAAAGGGATAAGTTTCACATACTATCTTGCAAAAGATACCAGCTCTACCAGACAAATTAAAAAACTCAGTTTTTGAGAAATAACTTGGAATGGATCATAAAAAATTTTCTTCTATAACGACAACGCGCCTTCTTACACCAATCGAATTGTTGGCGACAAATTGTATCAACTGTTGCGTGTCATATTATTCCTCGAATTTAGTACTTTCTGTAAAAATTTCTACGCAATTTATGCACGCGAAAGGTTGAAAGGTTAAACAACCAATGAAAATAGATACAAACACATCCTTTCGACGTTTTTACTGCTTCATATTTAAGGATGCATCTGCGAAATTTTTATTACAAAAATCGGCCGAAAACACATTCGAGAAGGAATCCATAAATAAACACGTCATATAACTCCCATGTGTATTATGTACGGTCGACCTTAAATTTTACATTATAGCGTTTATCCGATCTATTTTCGAAGCCCGCACGTAAAATTTTAAACGGGTAAATCGAGTGAAGATCTGTTGATTTGAAAATAACCGATGACGTGGCGACGATGAAAACGTATGCATGTGTGATTTTTGGAAATACGAATTCGTAAATGCGGACAACTACGGCTTTTCGCTGCGACGATGTAAACACGTAACCGTATACAAACAGTTCTCAAAGCGTTTTCCAGCTTTCGGCTTTCAACTCGTCTACGTTAATAAAATGTGATTTGGGACTCGTTTTGAATTTCGATGGATTTACCAATTACACGTGCAGACATTGGGGGCAGTTCAGAATAAACGTAACTGAGGTTCTTTTAACGTTAAACTCGGTGGTAAAGTCGAAATGTGAACTTCTCACATAACCATTGTGAGTACGCGTAATAGAAGTTGACTTATAAATATCCGCAATTACCTTGGAGACTGGAATTGAATAAATACTCAAATAGGTAATAAAAACCCCTTGCCACACTAGTATTTGTATCGTAGACATCAATTTCGATAATTAAGTTTCATCTTCAGTAGGAAGAAAACACAGTGTTGATGCATAGGCTCATAGTAAAATTACACAGAAATCTGCGAAACGCAACACCCAAACAGCGACTACACTATAATTAAGATCTAATCAAGATAATATTTATTATATTATTAATATTGCTCCGAATATTACTAATTTATTTTTTCCTATCTGCAAAATCGTTCCGGTTATGTGCATTATAATGGGTTCTCATCTAATCTCTTCGATATTTCCTCTAGAGTCCCACAGGGTCCCACTTGGGGCCCCTTTTGTTCAATATCTATGTTAACGATCTCTTGGAACGTTTTGACTGCAGGGCGTTAGCTTATGCCGACGATCTAAAAATCTTTAGCAGTATTAATTCACCTGAGACAGCACCAATTTTCAAACAAATCTGTGCATTATTGACGAGTGGTGTACCCATAATCAGATACAGCTAAATATCGACATATGTGCTGTTCTCTCTTTTAGCAGAAGTGACACTCCGCTTTACTATGACTATAATGTTCGTCAATCTACTCTACCTAGAGTATACAATTTCAAGGATCTTGGAGTTTTGTTCGATTCGCACCTTAGCTTTTCTAAGCATATAAGTAACATAATTGCATCATCTTCCAGAAGTCTTGGGTTCCTTATTCGGTCTTGCAAGGATTTTGATAGCCTGCACACTTTGAAGGTCCTTTACTGTTCTTGTCCGGTCCAGAATGGAATACGGTTCAGTAGTGTGGTACCCGCATTACCATTACCAGCAGTTACTCTTGGAGCGTGTTGATTGATGGACATTATCCTACATTTGGCACGACATATGAGAGTCTACTTGCTAGATATAATTTCGAATCCCTTTGTACACGCAGGGAGAAAGCTAGGGGTGGTTTTCTTTATAAATTAATAAATAATTTTATTAATTCTACTGAGCTATTGTCTCAAATTGATTTTCTCGTACCTAGGTTTGATACTAGATCCTCGGCAACTTTCTCAATACCTAGGGCAAGAACCAATGTTCTTTACAAGGCTCCACTGGTACGTATGTGCAGAAATGCTAATGGATTATACGTGGATCCCTTTCATTAATCAAGATTTATTGTTGATTCAGTTGTCAAATGATTTGCATTATCTTATTATAAGTGTTCATATTTTTGGTTAATTAGTTTTTTATTTTTTCTTTGCATTAACTGCACCTATTTTTATTTTTATTTTTGAATTCAGTAATATGTAATTAGTTTGTTAAACTGCTGGGCAATAAAGATTATTATTATTATTATTATAACAATTATATTTTTCTACTGTGGTATTCAAAGTTTAATTCTGATAGGTTTTCCAACTGACTGGAAGATTGTCGATGTAAGATATGTCCTTTTGGAGTCTTTGGCCTTCTTTGCATATGTCTGTTGAAGCTGGCTTTCGTTACAGCACTTTTAGTCTCTTATTCTTCAAGAAAATATAATATGATCAATAAGGTTGATATATAACCCCTTTCCACAATTAACTATTTGTAAATTCTGTATACGCATTTCGACAACCAAGTTGTCATCATCAGCAGATAATTTCAAAGTGTCGCACCTGGTAAAACACGGCGAAAAAATTGTACGAAAAATACACTCCGTACGCGATCCGCACCGTTGAAAACCAAGATGTGCACTGTGTCTGTTTCACAAGATTTTTAAAAATACTTTTACCTAAACTAACATGCACTACATCGAAAAAGGTTATTATGGTCAAAAGGTGTCTGTGTGATTTATGTGTGTTTCATGATATTGTTCCTCTTGTCTTTCAGTAGAGAGAAGAGAGGCGTTTGCAGCTGATGATGATGCAGCTGATGATGACAACTTGGTTGTCGAAATGCGTATACAGAATTTACAAATAGTTAATTGTGGAAAGGGGTTATATATCAACCTTATTGATCAAGTCAATCAACCACAGGCTCCATCAAATTCAAAATATAATATGTTGATTAAGAATAATTTTTTATTAATAGGAGATTTCGTAATTTTTGAGATGGCAAGTGGTAAATAAATAGGTCTATAATTAAAAACAATTACATAATAAGCTTGTTGGCTTTCTCGAATATTGTCAATTGTTGAATTTATGAAGTTGAATATACAATAGCTATACGCGGAGGTACCCAAAAATAACGGGAATAGAAGCGCTGTGGGTAGGGCTTGCTCAGCACGCATTCCTGCAGCTAGGTGCGGGTGATGCAACGCGTTCCGCGTTCGGTGCAGTCGATTCTTTCGTCGAATAAGGTTGTGTCTTGTTACAGTACATTCTTTTGTAAAAGCGTTTTCGTTTGCTCGTCATTTTTTGTAATATCGGGCTTAAGTGAAAGCTTTCGGAAAAAATGCTGCAGAAACAATTTTGATGTTACAAACTGCTTACAAGGATGACGGCATGGAAAAAACTCAAGTGCACGAATGGTTTTTTCATTTCGAAAAAGATGAAATGTTAATTGATGACAAACCTCGTTCAGGACGTCCATCGACTTCCAGAACAGATGAAAATGTCGAGAAAATTCATGCAATTGTGCTTGAAGACCGACGGCGAACCATTGAAGCAATTTAAGTTATTTGAAATAATTTCGAGCTCAGTGCAGCGAAATGAGAATGTACTTGCTCACACAGCCTTATCAGTTCGCCAGTTCTTGGCTAAAAATAGCATGATTCCTTTGCCTCACGCCCCCTATTCACCTAATTTTGCTCCGTTCGACTTTCTTTTTGTTTGGGCGAATAAAGAAGGGCATGAGAAGACATCGTTTTAACGACGTAGACGGGGCGAAAAAACGCCACACCAGCTCGTAGCCGATCGAACAATGTTTCCAACAATTGAATCATCGATTAGACAAGTGTATAAAGTTAAATGGAGAGTATGTTGAAGGTGTTAAGGTTGTTTTGTAAAAAAATAAAATACAGGTTTTTATAGAAAAATTTCGGTTATTTTTGGGTACCGCCTCGTATATTTTATTAAACAAACTTTTAAAATAAAATATGTATATTTATTTTTATGAACTTGGAAGCCTTGCAAATGTGTGATATATTGTAAAACTTTAGATCTCAGATTAGTATATAAAACCTTCTTGGTTTCCGCAGGAGATTGAGTAATTGAATTTCAAAAGTTAAGATAAAATCTTTGAAGGCGAAAGAAAAAGGCATTTCGTGTTCAATGGCTACTTACAATTATTATTTCTTTAGGTTTCTTAAAGCTAAAAAAAATGAAAATAAACGCGACACGGTTACAGCCCGGAAGTCCAGAAGAAGATAGTATGGACAACGACCGCGTAAGTCTATGTACTAGAAAATAAATTATGTTATTAGTAATATAAGAAAGATGAATTTATTCTATATTACTTTCTGTTTGATTTATAGAATTCCGAAAGGAAACAGCTAGCATTTATGTTAATACAGGTATATGACTAAAAGGAAATAAATACCCAGAAATAACAGTTTGTGTTTACTTAAAATATTTTTCTGTTTCAAGGCATTAGTTCTTGAAGTTCCCCATTGAAAAAGAATTTTATTCCAATTAAAATATCACATCCCAATAAATAAATAGTGAAAATAATTTAGTAATTAGACGTACATATATAATAACTGCTAAAAGTGTTGATGATCGTGTATCAATTACAAGTGAAAGTATAGAATTAATTTTGCAATATTTACAACGTTATTATGCAGCATCTAATTATACCAAAAACCTTTTGAAAATATCTTGGTGCTGTCATTGCAAGAAAGTGATCGTTTAAGGAACGATTCACACCCACGATTTAAATGATGTCATTGATGTGGGCATTTAATTTTTGCGATTATATAAAAAGCCTCCGGTAAGGTAACTTTCATTTTTCCTCGAACCATACATTTAAATATCGGAGAGAATTTAGGTCTTACTTTATATTCAAGGGTATTATGTCAAAGAATGTATATTAATAGCATAGAAAAAGCTTGAAGTCTATAGCCTTCTTGTAATTTTTAAATCTCTAATGACATTTACAAATACTTTGTCGTTCATTATCTGAAATATATATTCTAGTAATTAGGAAATCTGATAATCTATGTAAGTATGTAATATTTTTTTTATTATATTTTACATTTACGTCTTCGTGGATTCCGTATTCATTGCTGTGGTATGGTTAGCACGGTAGCTTTATCGTTTTAGGTTAGAAGATATGTTCGATAAAAAAAGCTATTTGATACGAAAATATGATAAGACCACGAAAACTGGTTTAAGAATGGTCAAAAATAACTGCATAATATCTACATTAACTACATAAACATATGTATTATAGGCACAGTAAATATAAGAATTATTACTAGTTACTGTCAAGATACCTGAATTAAATAATAATAAAGAATGCTATGGTAAACGACGTTTAATAAAATTTCTTTGTATCGATATGATACATATGTACCTTTTTAAAATTTAATGATAACGTACTTACTTCAGCGTCTGCAATTCAATTAATTTTATATTTTAATGGGTCTACATTTGACATCTATGTATATACGCAGGTTGTTTTAAAAGTTTTGCGGTTCAGCTAATTCCCGTAAGGTGGCGATGTCAGAAATATTTTTGTCGAATTCTTTTCTTAGTCCGAATAGCATTTAAAGATTGCTAGCATATGCTGTTGTTTCTTTTTAGACATTTTTAAAATAAAGTGAGTTTCGTAAAAAATGGAATTAACGCGCGAAAATTTTCGAGCCTTGATTTTATATGATTTTAAAGATATCTCACTCAATGAGAATATTCGCAAAAAATCAAGCGATTATTTGGCGATGAAGTACCATACTTGGCGAGTGTTGAACGGTGGTGAGTTTCAGCGTGGATGTGTTTCGCTCATAGACGAGCATCGTGAGAGACGGCATTTCAGAAAACATCGACGCCGTGTCCCAGATAATAAGAACCGACAACCACTGTACATACAGAGATATTCGGGCATATTAGGCTTAGGTATGACCCAAATCAGAACTATCCTGGATGATCACTTTGCCGTCAAAGAGCTTTGCGCTCGATGGATACCACACAATTTAACGAAAGCTCAAAAAATGTGCGTATGGATTGGTGCAAAAAAGGTGCTTAAAAAATTCAACCGACGTCGACCATAATCAGTGTACGACATCGTTACAGGTAACAAAAGTTGAATTTATTGCTACGAGCCAGAAAGCAAGCGACAATCGGCTTAATGGATCTTCAAAGACGAGGAGAAATCCACCAAAGTGAGACGTCGGTGAAGCTCTGGCAAGAAAATGGTGGCTTTCTTTTTCGGACGTAATATATACGATTATTACTATTTCGCTAGAGCACCGTCGCGTAGTTAACGCTGAATGGTATACAATCATTTGTTTGCCAACTGTGTTCCAAAAAGTGCGCGAGAAACGACCAAGAGGACGAATCATTCTGCATCAAGACAATACATCATCAACAACGCATCTCAAACAGTTTTTAGCTGCTTCACGAACGGAATTGATGACTCATACGCCTTATAGTCCCGACTGGATACCTTAGGACTTTCTTTCATTCCCATACATAAAAGATAAATTGCGTGGATTGAAACTTTGTTCATTTTACGGTCAACATAATCCGCGTAGTTAGCAAGCAATTCATGCAACTATTGGTCGTTTTCGCACTAATTTTACTCTTCTCGATTCAAAACCTTCAACAAGACAAAGAAATGTCGATTCGTCGTCGTTCTCAACTTGTTGGCCTTTGTCCTTCGACTACGTGGAAAATTTTATGTACGGATCTTGGTTTACGTGCCTATAAAATACAGCTCGTCCAAGAATTGAAGCTAAACGACAACCGGTTGCCTCGCATTTTTGCTGATTGAGCTCATTTGAAACTGGCCGAAGATGAGCATCTTTATCTAAGAATTGTGTTTATGATGAAGCTCATTTCTGGTTAAATGGCTACGCCAATAAGCAAAATCGCCGTATTTGGAGCGAAGACAATCCTCAAGCCGTTAACGAATCACCTCATTTGTTTCGAAATGACGAAGGAGGACTGAATTTTTGTTTCCAAAAATTAATCGGCTAAACATTGACGACATTTGGTTCCAACAAGACGGCGTAACTTGCCATACAGCGCGCTTAACAATCGATTTATTGCATAATCAATTTGGTGACAACTTTATTTCCAGAAGTGGTCCTGTTCACTGGCCCCCTCCTTTGTGCGATTTAACGATTCTGAATTATTTTTTATAGGGCTATGTTAAGTCATTGGTTTATGCCGGCAAACCAGCAACTCTTGAAGCATGAGAAGCCCATAATCAAGCCACCATTGACGCTATACAGCCATATCTATTGGAAAAAGTAGTCAAAAATTGGACTGATCGGATGGACCGTGTAACTCGTAGCTGCCGCGGACATACATATGCCGGAAATCATATTTAACAAATAAATGCCATGAAATTATCTACCAGATTATAATAAAAAAAAATTCATTCCAACAATATTTCTGTCTTGTATTATCATTTTAAGTTCTCAAGCTCTTAAAAAAACAGCCTATATATACATATGTTTTCTATATTTTCGCTTATGATACACAATTATACATAACCTATGTTTGATTTACAATTAAAAACGCTTTTATAATATAATTTCTGAAAGAATTATTATAACGTGAGATAAATGTAAGGTGTTATTTGGAGTTAATTTACTTTCCATATTTAAATTATTTGAATGAAGATATATATAATAACGTTCGTTAAATTATAACCTAGTTTTAAACAACACTAAGCTTTGTTAGCGTATGCATCCTGAACAGGTAATATCAGAAACCATTGACAAATTGATTCTATATTCAAAGCTAAAGTTTGAGTTGTATAATAATAAAATAATAAAAATATAGATTCCTAAGTAATAGCTAAGTTTATATCAATTTTGAAACTAACATATGTATTTTATGGCATTACCTCGTCAATATACTTCCGGGAAGTAATGAAAAAAGAAATCACACGTGTTCTATTATTATGGTTCACGCAGTGTCCTAGAAATGTGAATGCATAATTTTGAATATATTGCATAGACAATGATGCGAGTAAATGAAGTTTGTGTATATATACAAAGATGACAAACACGTATTTTAATCTTTTTCGAACACAATTATCAAAGGTAAGCTATATAATTACGTTGAATCATTGAGTTAGTCAACGCAGAAGTTTAAATAGTGCAAGATTTAGAAGTGTAAATTCAAAAGTATGAAAACAATATACTAGGTGTACCGGAAAGTCATTACCAGCTTTTGATGTCACTAGGCTTAAGCATGCGGTGTTATGATTTGATACATATGTTATTTTATTCTGCCGACATCAAGCTTTGAAGCTATACATGTTATATTTTACGAAAGTAGCACTGTCATAGATTTATATCTATTTGAAAATGTTGAGTTTCATGCCTGAAAAGGTGCGTTTGCAGCACGCACTACTTTTCTTACTTAATCAAAAGAAAAAAAGCCGCTGAAACTCATCGTTTGCTGGTAAAAACTTACGATGAGCATGCTCCAACCATAAAAATAAGTGAGGTGCGTTTTCGACAATTCAAAGGCGGTGATATCGATGTGCAAGACAAAGAACGTTCTGGTAGATCGAAAAAGTTTGAAGATGCAACACTGTGGGAGTTATTGGATGAAGACCCAACACAAAGTCACTAACAATTGGCAGAAGCGTTAAATGTGGCTCAAGAAACGATTAGCAACCGATTGCGAGCAATGGGAAAAATCCAAGAGCTTGGAAAATGGGTGTCACATCAATTGAATGGACAAATGAAAAATCGAAAAATCGTCTGTGAAATGCTGGTTCAAAGGTGTGATCGGAAATCATTTCTGCACCGAATAGTGACGGGTGATGAAAAATGGATTTATTTCGAAAACCTTAAGCGCAAGAAAACCTGGTTATCACCTGGCGAAACCGGCCCATCGACTTCAAGGTCAAATTATTTTGGTCGCAAGACAATGCTCTGTGTTTAGTGAGACCAAAGTAGCGTGGTGACACCTGGTGAAACAATTAATACTGATCTCTACGGACAACATATTATCAATTTGATTCATGCATTGATAGAAAACACGTTTAGACTGGGCCCGAAGTGCAAAGTGATTTTACAGCATGATAACGTGGCCTCTCATATAGCAAAACCGTGTGGAAGAGACTGGAAACAGGTAGAAAAAAATCGAAAGATGTGGCGAGACTTCAAGTCTAATACCCTATTGTTTATGAGTGCTTCCTGAACTTATTATTAATTAGTAAGCACTATTAATTAAATTCGAGCACTTTCAAGCACTTTGGAATCCTCAAAATATCCTTCCCCACTTCTTCTTTGTTTTCAAAATTTGCTGTGTTCTTTTTCAATGGTATTACCAGTTGTAGAAGGGAAACAACAGTCTGCCTGACTAAAACTCCGCCCATCTGGATAGGATTAAATGCAAGGCAGCTGCCTCCAGGAGAATGTTAGCTATTGTATTCTAAAGCGACCACGCGACTCTAGGAACGTTGCCTAACAACTTAGTTTTTGTTTAACTCGCGTTCATAAGTTGCTTAGATTAGAAGAAAAGAAGTAAAAGAACATATAACACTGAATAAGAACTTTAAGCTGAAGGAAGCGTTGAGAGCACGTGGATGGGAAATAATATAGCAAACGGCCGTACTCTCCAGACATTACGCCGTCCGACAATCACCTTTTCGCATCAATGGGACACGCGCAGCACTCCGCCAATTTCGAGGAAGTTAGAAAATGGCTCCAGGAATGGTTTTGCTCAAAGGACAAACAGTTTTTTTGGGATGGTATCCATAAATTGCCTGAAAGATGGGGAAGATGTATAGAATCGAATAGCTAATACTTTGAATAAATAGATTTTTCCATTTATTGAAAATTATGCAGCTTTTTTGACGAAAAAACCGGTAATGACTTTGCTGGTAGACCTAGTACAATACAGCAAGTAATATAGTAAATATTCTATTACTAACCCCGGTATTTACAATATTTATATTACACCAGTTGAACACTGATGCAATTAATTTATTGACATGTAATAAAACAATTTAGGCCCAACGCAGTGTTTAAAGCGTCAATTATGTTTTGCTGCTCCTTTGAAACTCTACGATATCGACTGAATGTTTTATGAGAACAAGTTCGACGATTATACATAGGCCGGGTAACCCATTAAAAAAAGACGGACTCCCTGTTTTTAGGGTCGTTATCGTGTTGGAAGATGTAATCACTGACTACACAGAGCTTTACAGCACTTTAGTGAGCGTAGCTTTTCAGAATGTTTAAGTAGGTTAATTTATTCATGAATCGAACTATCTATGTGCACCGAGCCTACCTCGTTAACCGCTACGCACCTCTGAAACCTCTTCGAACCTCCCTCATGTTTTACTGTGAAAGCAAAACTTTCCCCGTATGTACTTGTGTGACGAAAGGAGCCGAAAAGGTTCTCTTTTATCTCATTTGAGATAACGCGTTTCTAGGAGTTGGGAGGATATTTTTTATACTATTGTATTTTGGAAGAGAATTATTTTATTGGTGTAGGTTTTCTTTTGCTACATATCCCTGAAAATGATACTTTTGTGAAAATTGTTGCACTATTTTACAGCTAATCGTTTGCTGAAAATTTTTTTTGCATTTTTGTATTACTTTGAAAATACCCAGACGAGTTCTTTTTCTAATATTAGCGCTGTTTATATTCTTTCAAAAAGCTTCAGTGAGTGAAGTTTGCGCCTTTGTTTTGAATTTATTGGGAAATTTGTTAAAAATATATTTTGCAGAATGTGATTTGTTTTCTCCTTCGGCAATTCAGCAAAGGTTTTTTCATTATTAGACACGGTCAAAGAAACTCGTTATTCGGGAACAACAAGAAAGGTTTTATATTTTGGTAATATTTTTCAATTCTTAATTATTAATTATGTTTTTTCGGGAATTTTGTTTTATTTTTGTTAATTTTTAACTTCTCCAGATGAGATTTCTTTCCCTGATATGATAACCGCCGTTCGATTCCTTTATGCTTAGTTTCTGGATGCTTATAAGATTATTACATCTCATCTATCAGTTACAGTATTAAGAAACGTTCATCTTCTGGGGTTTCTCTCTCAATGAAGTGCATTTAGGAGGAAAAATTTTCACATTTTGATGATCCAGTTCCTTGCTGTGGCTACCAGCATTAACCAGAATCCACAAAACTTGATTGGTTTTTTTCCAATATATGACTTTCCGCTTGCAGCTATTATAAAAGTACGCCTTGAGTTTACACTTTCTAATGGATATATTTAGAAAAAGGCGAAAGACTTATTCGCATTGACGAGAGTTCAGAGTATCAAGTGTAATAGAAAGAAGGCTATTAGAGTGGTTCAGTATGAGTCTAGAGAAGATAAATGGACATCAAAGCCGAGCAAGCGTAAACGAAGAAGAGGTAGACCAAGTTGTTCATGGAATAGTGAAATAAGCTAAACATTTCCGAAGAAAAACCTAGACTGGAAACAGGTAGAAAAAATCGAAAGATATGGCGAGTCTTCAAGTTCAACACCTTATTGTTTATGAGTGAAGTTACTAGTAATTAGTAAATAACCATTAATTAAATTCGAGAACTTTCTTTAGAATCCTTCAGATATTCTTTCCTACTTATTTTGTTTTCGAAATTTGCTCTGTTCTTTTTCAATGTTATTATCAGTAGTAAAAGAAAGACAGCAATCTGCCCGACCAAAACTTCGTTTGTCTGAATAAGATGAAATGCAGAGAAACTGACCCAGGCGAATGTTAGCTATTGAACTCCAATGGGACCACGCAACTCTAGGAACGTTGCCTAACGACTTAGTTTTTGTTTAGCTCGCGTTCTAAGGAGCTTAGATTAGACCAAGAATTTAGTAAAAGTACATATAATACTGAATAAGAACTTTGAGCGCAAACTTAAAATGGAGGTAAATACATAAAACTGGAATATCATCGTTTTCGGTGATCTATGTATGTATATAGACCAGATGAGAAAGGATTATGTAAAAAATCCGAATTTTTCGTAATCAGTGTTAATGGAAGATTCCGATTTTCCCAATTTTAACAAATCTGAATCATCAATTAACAATGTTTATGAAAGATTCAGATTTTATTAGATTAAAACAAATTTTCGGAGATTAGTGGATTTACAGATGCATTAAGTATGAACGAAGATTATTTTCATTACGCAAGTATTTCATAATTATATGTCGAATGGTAGTTCTCTGCATATAAGAATATTTATTCCTCACGATGAACATTGTTTCATCAAGAAACTATTGAAATATATCTGACGGTGCAAATATTTAACGGGTCTTATCTATTTCGTGCACCTGCATACTGAAAAATAAAGGGTATTCGAAGTACGCGTCGCTGATCGAATGCTCGCAGAGTCAACCACATTAGTTCACTCACTTCGCGCATTTGAGAAATATGAGAGATGAAAAATGAGCTAAATTTACGCTATTTTTTACATATTTTAAAAGTTTCTAACCATTTGCCAAATCATATAATTAATATAAAATACATATAATTGCTTAATCGAAATTGCTTTTTGATTAAATGTTTGTATATATTCATATACAGTGATATTTTTACAGCCTTGGCCGTTAATCGTAAATTGGAAAGCCACTGTTTCTTGTTCCTCCACGACTCTTCTTCAATGCTACTTCTGTCCATAGCTTTGTGGATTCCTTGGTCCCACGATTTATTTGGCCTGCCTCTCTTCCTTCTTATTGAGATTCATTGCCAGGCTTGAGTCGGTAATCTATCCTCAGTCATTCGTCTCATAGGGTCATACCAGGAGAGTTGTTTTTTCTCTACAGCATCTGCAAGTATTTTTTCTACAATCATCATTTGTCTAATTGAATCCGTTCTTATGTGATCTTGTAATATAAGCCTACAGCTTCTCCGCCAATAACTGTTTTCTACTGCATTTATTCGGTTTTGCATGTTCGTTATTACAGTTCATACTTCTGAGCCGTATGTAACTGTGCGCTGTGTTATTGTTTTGGATGTGTTTGTCTTGTCTTGTGCATCCTATTGTTAAACATTCAGTTTTTCCCATGTTAATTTCTAGACTTCCTTTTTTAAATTACCCCACCATATATATATATATACATATATCACATCTTGGACTCCCCTTTTTTTACATTTTTTGAACCAATGTTTCAGAACCGAGTTTACACCAATCTTGAGGAGCCTAGGTGACAGACAATACTCTTGTTCCAGACGCTTGTTTGTTTGAAAGTATTCTGAAAGTTCCCATCGTGTCTTAATACAGCTGATGTTTTCTTCATAGAAGGTTTCCACCGCTTTGATGTATTGGTAATGTATGTTGTTTTCTTTCATAGAGTCCCAAAATTTCTTTACTAGGACAGTATCATATGCTTTTCCTAAATCAACAAAAACTGGCTCCCATATGCATTTGTTTTCTCCATTAGTTGTTTTATACAAAACTAGTTATCGATACACATTTTTCCTGATCTGAATCCAATCTGTTCTTCCCAAGGGTCATACTGGCTTTCTAACCTATCTTGTAAAATCCTGTTTTAGAGTCTACCTGTGAAAGCTGTTATTCTAATCCCTCTGTAATTTTTTGTCTCCTTTTTTTATGCATTAAGCTGATATAAGTTCAATCGTTCATCGGATGATATTTACTCTCCATTTAGGCATTTATGAAATATTAGTGTTAAGTTTTCTATTACTATTTCGGAAGCAAATTTTTTTTCTTCATTTTTGATAATGTTTTTTTTTTACTTCTTCGGTAGTGTAAAGGACACATTTAGTTTGAAACATTTCTGGATCGCAGTTAATATTTTTAAACTCATCTGTGTCCTCTGTTAATAATTCTTTGAAATATTGTTTCAACGCTTTGATATATAGGCAATGTATGTTGTTTTCATCCAAAGAGTTTCAAAATTTCTTTACTGGGACGGTGTCATATGCTTTTTCTAAATCAACTAAAACTGGCTCCCATATGCAATTGTTTTTCCCATTAGTTGTTTTATACAAAATAAGTTATCGATACACATTTTTCCTAATCTGAACCCACTCTGTTCCTCCCAAGCGTCATACTGGTTTTCTAACCTATCTTGTAAAATCCTATCGTAGAGTCTACCTGCGAAAGCTGTTACACTAGTCTCTCCGTAATTTTTACAATCTTTTTGTCTCCCATTTTATATATTGAGCTGATATAAGCTATCTTCCATTTGAATGGTATTTCCTTACATTTAGGCATTTATGAAATATTAGTGTTAAGTTTTCTACCACTATTTCGGAAGCAAATTTTAGAAGTTCGACTGGTATACCTTCAGGACCAGGTGATTTATTGTTCTTCATTTTTGATATTTTTTTAACTTCTTCGGTAGTGTAAAGGTCACATTTAGTTTGAAACATTTTTGCATCGCAGTTAATATTTTTAAACTTTTCTCTGTCCTCTGCTAATAATTCATTGTAATATTGTTTCAACGCGTCTTGTCCAATCAAGAAAATATCTGTAAAAGTAATTATGTACCGTCTTCGTAAGCTCGTTATTAGAATTTAAAAAAAAAACGTTAAGCTAACTGTTAAATCAAAATTGAGATTTATCTTCTATTAAAATAGATGAATTGATTGGATAGAGTTATATCAAAAGGCGCAGTCGCAATTATCTAAAGATTTATGCGCTATAAAATACTTAATTTGTTCAAACAAATTGTCTTACATATTTTTTATTCACATTATCATATTTCTAATATACTTAATATAGTATCTAACAAATTGATGTTAAAAGAAGCAGGCACGTATTTGTACGGGAAAAAAACGAAATGTTTTTTATTTGGTAACGTTTGTCCGCCAGATAAAATATTTGCACGACTGACACACTTTTTACAAGAGTTTATTTTTGTTTATGTCTTTTTAACATTCCTAAACAGTTTGTTTGACGATTCTTTATACATGTGCCTACCAATTAGATTTATTTAGATTTATTCTATTGTAGTATTTATTAAGTGTATAATATACAATAAATTAGATATGTAAACAATTTAGAAACACATTTTTATCGCTATTATACATAAAAATTCGATAAAGCGTTACGAAAAACTTTGTTTACTTTAATGCAAACGCAGTTTCTAGGTTATCAATTTTGTTAATAAATATATAAGGAAATGTATCAACGGAACATATTCACACGCGTATGCGTAATCAAAATAAACATTCTTTATTTGTATTACGAAATTTTTAGTTAACAGAGATTATATGTGGGAATCAATAGAATGCATTTTTACAGTATTCCGCCTATTAAACACTTGCCCGTTTTAACATTGAAACAATTCACAAATTACACTGCAATTGTTTGCGATACGGATCATTGATTTATGTAACTTCCTGTGCGGCGGCCGGCATAAAAGCTATGACATTAAATCGATATACAAGTTGAGAAGTACTTCATTAATGATGCAAAAATTTTTTCAATTATCGGTTTCGATACTAGATTGCGTTTAAAAATAGGCTACGTTTGGATATTCTATGGCGTAGTAAGTTTTTTTCTAGCAAAAAACGGTGTAGTATTTTTTGTGAAACACAAAATAGTTATAATGGGCTCTTTCATTAAGCGCTTCCTATCTTTAAATTTAAATAAAACAAAGTTTGTGTGAGATATCATCGAAATCTTTTAATCGTTTGAAAGGTCATCAATGCCATTGTGTATGGAATATAACATCGTGCAAATGTCCGCCACGACTTCGCTAGGTGACGAGCATCTGAAATATCCAATTTTCCATTACTCTGGCGCATAAATCAGGCTGAATTTCACGGATAGCATGGGTTATGTTGGCTTTGAGGGCCGCTGTGGTTTGTGGCTTATTCACATAGACCTGCAAATCGCACGATCTCGGTGGCCAATTCACATCACCTCCACGTGAGATGACCATGCTCTCAAATTGCTCGTGCAGAATGTCCAATGTGTCATGAGCTGTGTGGGACGTAGAGCCGTCCTGTTGAAACCACATACCGTTGGTGTCCATATCATCCAATTTAGGTCAAAATCATCGACCTATAGCGCTCGCCGTCGACTGCGATGGTCTGGTTAACGTTGGTCTCAAAGAAATATGGACCGATGACGCCGCCAGTCCAAAATCCACACCAATCAGTGACTTTTTCGGGATGAATTGGACGCTCTTGGATCTCATGTGGATTGGTATCGTCAACAATTTTGTTTGTTGACGTACCTATTCATCCAGAAGTGGGCTTCATCTCTGAAGATGATTTTTTGATGAAAATTAGGGTCAGCTTCCAACTGCTCCAGGGCCCATTCAGCGAAAACACGTCGCTGTCATGACCTTCAGCTCCTGGGTCAGTTGAATTTTGTAAAGGTGCAGGCCCAAGTCACGACGCAAAATTCACCAAGTTGTGCTCTGCGAAAGGCCGAGTTCTTGTGAACGACGCGAAATCAACTGCCTCGGATTCTCCTGCACATTCTCACGGACGGCGGCGATGTTTTTGGCAGATTTTGCTATTCGTCGTCTGGGTGCTGGTTCATTGTTTACTGAACCGGTGGGCTCACATTTATCCTCCAACCATTTTATCTTGCAATTTTCTCAGTAAAATTCAACTCTTTTACGTATCTCACTTTTGTTAGTGGCAAACTAAGCAAACGATTAATAAGAAAACTGAAAGAAGCCATTTTGTTGCATGCGGTGAGTTGAACTCGCCGTAATGAATCTATTAACATTAGTTTCTTTTCGTTTGCAATTTTGACTTTTGAGTGCTTTTAAGAAGAGAAGCAATCAAAAATAAAGATTGCATCAATAAAACAAATGTATTTTTCATAAAAATAAAGCCTGCCTGTACTATGCAAAAATTTAGATTCATTCAACGATGTAAGTACGGACTTTATTTTTGTGCGGATTTGGCATAATTTTAGGTGCGACACTGTGATTAACTATCTGCTGACGATGAAAATTTAGTTATCGAAATACGTATACAGAATACAAAAATTATTGTGGAAAGGTGTTATTTATTAAACTAAATTGATTAATTTAATCAACCACAGTCACGGTTAAAATTCTCCTTTGTTGTTTATGAGTGTTGCACTTACTACTGTTGATTTTTGCTTTGGCGATTCGTTATCGGTTGTGGCAGTAGGATATGTATGATTTTTTCTTTAACAAGTTAAAAGTGGAGTACAAAATTATACCATCAACATCAACAAACATTCCCAAGATAACGTTTTTACTTCCGTTCATTTACAATGTTAGATCTAAAACTCAATAAAATAAGTATATATGTATGTATAAATTTAAGTTTGTTGTTGCATTTACTGTTATATACTGGAATTTTAAAGCTATGTGCATACTTTTACAGATATTTATGGCAATCAAATATTTATGTTTATACGGTTTCGGATATAAATAAAATAGCATATTTTTGATAAAAAAGAAGCTTAAAAGATTCGTAACAGTGTCAACTAGAGTTGACAATAACTGCGTTCGATCAGCGGGGCGTGTTTCGAGGAAGTTCAAGCGATTTAGTAGGTAATAAATATAAATACTTATACTTTTGAGCAGTGGTTACAGTATGTAGGTGAACAAAGTGGATAAGTGCAGTTAAATATTTGTAGCATCGGATATGTTTCAACAGTTTCATCATTCAACCTTGTTCAATTACTTAAAAGTATAGCTATAATACATTAATTGGTAAATTACTAAAAAAATTGTTTAGAAAAAGTGTTTAGAAATTTATAAAAATCACATATAAATATTTAATTATAATTATTTCTCTTTACAAACCCAGGCTTTAAAATTCTTTGTTACACTCTGCGTATTTTTCTCATTTCGTTATTACGAGTCTGTATAATTACATCTTCTACTTTAGCAGTTGTTCTAAGTTATGTTGGCAGTAATAAAATACGATTTGTTTCTACTGTAACACTGTCGCGTTGCCAATTTTTATAATGTTTTGTTTGATGTTTATTTGGTAGGCGAAGCACACGTTAATTATTCAAATTTTAAAATGTGAAGATTTGATAAAATAGAATTAAAAAGATTTTCCCGTGATGTGCCTCATAATACGCCCCTTTCAATTTTTTTTGAACCTTTTTATGAAAAATACATTCCATTTATTGATGCAATTTTGACTTTTGATTGCTTTTAAGAAAAGAAGCAATCAAAAATCAAGATTGTATGCATAAATGAAATGTATTTTTCATGAAAATAAAGTCTGAAGAATCAAAAGAAAGGAAGCAATCAAAAATCAAGATTGTATGCATAAATTAATTGTATTTTTCATGAAACTAAAGTCTGAAGAATCAAAATAAAAGGTGCAATCAAGAATCAAGATTGTATACACAAATGAAATATGTTTTTCATGAAAATAAAGTCTGAAGAATCAAAAGAGAAGAAGCAATCCAAACTCAATATTGTATGCATAAATGAATTGTATTTTTCATGAAAATAAAGTCTGAAGAATCAAAAGAAAAGGTGCAATCAAGAATCAAGATTGTATACACAAATGAAATATGTTTTTCATGAAAATAAAGTCTGAAGAATCAAAGGAAAAGAAGCAATCCAAACTCAATATTGTATGCATAAATGAATTGTATTTTTCATGAAAATAAAGTCTGAAGAATCAAAAGAAAAGAAGCAATCAAAAATCAAAATTGTATGCATAAATGAAATGTATTTTTCATGAAAATAAAGTCTGTCTGTATTAAGCAAAACATTAGATTAATTGCGTATTTTAAAATAATAAAAACAGTTGAATTATTTTCGATAAGCTTCATTTTATAGATGAATGAAGTCAAAAATAACATTATGATTATTCTGTAATAAAATTAAACAACGTGTTTGTATAAAATAAGATAATATATTGATATTTCTATTAATATATAATATCAGAGTTAATAATATATACTTTTTTAATTTAGCTGAAACATATGAATGTGAATTTAGTTAACAAGTTGATACATAAACAAATAATTTTACAGCGTTTCGATTATATTTAAACCACCATCAGGTAACCTCTCTTGCTTTATATAATCTTGCAGTTTAAATGAGTATATACGAATGATTATAAATGACAAGCACATATTTAATTTGGCATAATTTGTCTTTAGATTAGAACAGCTGTCTTTTACTTTGTCAAATTAAAATTTAAAAATCAGACATGTCAGGTGAAAGTACAGAATCGTCGATCATTTATAGCTACTTGTATATATTCATCTAACATCTAGTAATTTTTATAATTTATAATTTTTAATTAAAGCTAATAAAAAGTTTTATTAAAATTTATTATTATATTATTGTGGAATGCCATTTAAAAATATTAATTTTAATACTTTGTACTTTAAAAATATCTTTTTGATGTAATTAGCAACCCCCTTCATGAATAAAATATAAAAATATTATTCTTGTATTCACTATATTCATGAAAACCTGGCAAAGAAATTTTCTGGTAAAGATTGAAATAAAATTGAAACATCCGAATATTTTTGAATTCTTAATTACAAGCTAAAACAAGATTCTTACAAATTCAATGATAAACATCTTTATGGATACAATATATAATAACGATTACTAAAAAGTGTATAATAGAGAACTTTTTGTATAAATATTAGTATAATTTTATTTTGTATAAAACAGACTATTTTGAATATAATTTAGTTTCAATTTAGTATTTAGTTATGTTACATTACTATGCCAGCACAAAAAAACCTTTTATAAATGAGGACTGATAACCAAAAGGCATAAGAAAATAAGGGTCAACGTATAGTAATAGTACTAATATTAATAATAATAATAAATTATCTGCAATTTAATTTGAACGTATTATTTAAGAAACTGATACATTTAATTGAATACGTGTGTAGTGAAAATTTATTTTTTATTTCAACATTTTATAGTCTATAATTCTATTGACAACTTCGTTAAATTACAAATGTAAATTCTAATATATTTATGAAATATTTAGAGTATTTATATTACTTACGTACATTCTTTTATTTGTTGTGGTGTTAATTTTTAGTAAAAGAACACTTAATTAATATTTTTGCTGTTACATACCAATGTTTTACAGTTTTAGTTTCTCTAAATTTAATCAATAATTACACAATGTATTACTAAATGTATCTACTAAAAAGAGACAATGTTTTTCAAGCGAAAAATAAGGGAGTAAAAAAGCGATTTTGTGTTTATATCTTTGCGCAATAAAAAAAATCATAAACAAACTCACCTCGACAACCTTAAGATTCTGCTTATCCAGGAGAAATTCCATGGATTTATGTGGTCTATTGGGATGAGATGGGGCGGCAAGGCTTCGAGGCGGCGCCTCAGCCCCCAAATTCATCAAGCTGCGCGTCTTCACATGGGCCCCACTGGTAATGACCGTCACCTCAGTATCGAGGTCCGTCTCGATCAGCCCCATGGGCTCCATGGGCTGGGGGAGCGAGTCCCCGGAATCAATAGTACGACGTTCCGGAGTCGCCTGGAGCGCAGTCGCCTCGGCACGCTTTTTAACGCTTGCGCCGACCACCCTTGGCGGTAATTTCGGAAGGGGAGGTTTCGCGCTTATACAGGCGTTCTCGTCCTGTCTGATGCCGATTTGCACCACCTTCGACGTGCCGTTATTGTTACATTTCCGGTCGTTGTTCTCGGCCAGCGGTCCTTTTAGCGGAATATAAATGTAGTCCTCCTTTGTGGCCAAACGTTGTGCCGTCACGTTCTCTAGATTTTTATTAACTTCACTCGATTTCTTTTTCGTTTTGTTTTTATCGTCGTGCTTGCCTTTGGTAAAACGAAAACTCGCGATGCGCGAGAAGAATCCGCTTAATTTACCGGACTTTCCGGACGACTTAGTGGAGTCTCGACGTACCACCGTCGGCTCCATAGCGCTTACTGGTTTCGTTGCCTTTACTTCTTGCTTGACGCTGCTTGCCACGTGACCGACTGAGTTAATAGTACGAGTAGTAGAAGTGGTGGTGGTGTTGATATGACTCGGAGTGGGAGATGGTTTGTAAACATTGCCCAGATGAGTGTGTTTATAAGTTACCCCATCTTTATCGACGTAGGTCATCTCTGTGCCTAATTCCTTACAAAATTTTTGTTTGTTTACATTTGGTTGACTAATCGATTGTCGCGGTTTTAAAGGTGCAAACGTCCCAGGCTTCTCTGTTTGCGTTATCTGCAGTTCCGGTTGGCTGGCGGATATTCTATCGGGTAATCTCGGTTCGGGACGTATTAATTTCGTCGGTGATGATCTAGGAGTGCTTGACAAACTGTAACTTGATTCTTTATCTGTAGAGGCGCTATCTCTCCAATTTACTTCGGCGACGACAGGACAAAAATGCACTCCTTTAGAATTTGTCGATCCGTTAAAGGATTTAGTCGATGCTGTTAATGTTTTATCGTCGTTATCTGAGGTACTTGTGCTTCGATTAATTAGAGAACTCTTACGTGGCATTTCCAACATGGAATTTCTTTTATTGGCATCGTCGTCGTCGTCGTCGTTTATTTCTTCGTTTTTATACGTCGCCAGATTCGGTGTGCTCTTAACGTTTCTATTCTGAGACGAGATCGGCTGGAGAAATAAGATATCCATGGTGTCTTTAACCGATCCCAAACTCACCAAGCTGCCGGCTGGAATACTTTGTTCCGAAATAGCTTTTAATATTCTCTTGTCGAATTCTACGATTGTACTTGTATTCGTTTTGTCCCTGTAGCAGGGATTATATTCATCATCACTGATATTTATCATATGCTCCATGGCTTCTAAATATGATCCTTCGCGTTTATAATGAACATCATCGGAAGACGTGTCTGAGGATGCAACGGGTGGTGGCGCAATTTTCTGCTGTTTCAAATTAATCGCAATTTTATCCCCCTTTTTTCTGTATCTCCTGCGCTCCATTTTCGTTTCTTCAACAATATCTTCTTTTAAATCGGCCAAATCGAAATTCTTAGCCGCTATTGAGACGCTTTCGTTCGTGAAAGGCCAGGAGTTCCGCTCGCATTTCAGTTCACCAGCTAGGTTGAGATCTTTCGGCACACTGCAAACAAAAACACAGCTCTCTACGAAAAAGTCTTTATCGCACACTTTCTCATCGACTGTCCGGTTATTACTGAGTAAGTTGGGTTCACTCGAGGTCTGCTGGTTATATTTAGGCGGCGACCGAATGGATTCCGACGCCGTGTCTATATTTAAAGTGGCGTTGGAGATCTTACGCGACGCGCTGTTGTTTTTCATGAATCTGTCTATGAGAGGGCTCTTGTTCTCGCAGAATTCGTACTTGTCTAATATACTTAGATCTTGATAGCTGACGCCGAAGTTACCGTTGAAGTTTTGAAAGATGTCGCCGTCATACGCGTCAAAATCTTTACAATTTTTCAACCTGTATTTCTCTAAATAACAATTGTTGTTATTGAATTTCTGTTCGGATTTATCATTCTTCAACAACATTGCGATATTAGGAATGCTACTCGATTTGTTCTTGTTATACTGGCAAAAATGATCGCTGTAACCACTGTCTTCACTCAGATTTTCCGAAGACACTTTATTAGTTCTTAAAACGTTGTTGTTAGAGTGTAGTCCGTCGAAACTCCTCCACGTTTTTAAGTTAACAGATTTGCTACTGCCATACTTTGCAGTTTCTAATGTATCTTCGCTCTCAGTGGAATCGCTAGAATCTGACCCACTATATCTGTTGTAACTATTTCGGCATTTCTGATCTGGACTGAGATCGATCTTCAAGGTCTTGTAATATTCAGATTCCGGTTCGCTATTGTAACTTTTCTCTAAACTATCCGGACTGACATTTTTATTTTGGTTTTCTAACGAATCGTAACTGAAATTGGAAAAGATACTCGGAGAACTGCTCGAAATGTCTTGGCATTGCTTCTCCAAGCTTTCGAATTGTATTAGACTACTGGAACGGCTTAATGATTGGCTAGATTCATCGTCGCTGACGCATAAAAGATTATCTTGTTTTCGTCTTTTCGATGGACAAGCGATTTCTCTTTCCGAACTACTATCGAACGTTCCTGAAAAGTAAGAAAAGGAATAATTATTCATTAGGATACGACACTTATAGTCGGTCACGAAAATTCGTACACCTTGTGAATGTTGAATATCATCAAATATGAACATCCGATTATAATAAAGCATATTTGCTTCCATTTAACAATGTTAAAAAACTCTAAAAATCCTTAATAACAATATGAAAACTGTTATTGTTTGCAGATACAAAAGTATTTGTTAAATATTTTAACATTGAATGTTAGTAAAGTTTTCGTACACTTTCGTACACTCCTAAGCCATAAATTTAGTACGGATTCAGAAACTCTCTTTATAATATGGAGTATTTGTGTAAAATAAGCATTTGTAATTACTTATGTTTTGTTTGTATTTTTTTGCACTGTATTTTTAAATTTTTTTTATGCCGTAATTTATTATCTGTTAAATAAATAAATAAATAAAGATTATTACTATGTAAAACCTGTCAATAACGGCCACCCAAAAAGCAAAATATATTGGCCGTTATATAAAGGTGTCCGTAATTGACAGGTTTTTCGTCTCACAAATAAAATACATAATTAATTTTAGGATTTGCTTTCTTCATTTTATTAATTAAAGTAAACAGTATATAAATACAAATATGTGTAAGAAAAACTAAAATTTTAATGTATTTACATATTATAGATAATACGACATCTAATAAATTATTTATATGTACATATTATTACAATATATTCATACGAAAAAACACAATTTATTAGGATTTTTTAAAGTATGTTTCAATATTTGTTTGCTTCACATTTTTTAGCTTCGATTTAAAAACTGCAGCTTCACATGTAAGTAAAATTTTAGAAACATCCATATAAATGTCACCATTGTTATTGCACAATAAATAATTTTGTATGTCTCTTAATTTTGCACACACTTCACTCATACTAGATAAACTAGATTTTGGAGTTTCACATTCGTCCAGGTCACTATTATCAGAGTTATGTTCTTCATCATTATTGCACAAATCTTCAACAATTTCTGGAATACTGAAGTTAGGGCTCTCTGTAGGCACATGATGATCAATAGAAGCATATTCATCTAAATCCATCAAAAATTCGTTACGAACTGCAGGATATAGCTGGGCAAGGGGTATTTCGTCTTCTTCATCAAACATTGTGTCCTCCTGGATAACATCAGAGAATCCGGCCTTGGAAAAACATTTTTTAACTGTAGCAGGAGATACCTTTTTCCAAGCAGCTGTAATCCATACAAGTGCATTGGCTAAATTTATGTTTTTTTCAAAAATTTCAAAATCACATTCATTGTCAATAAACGTTAGAAGCTTTTTAATCAAAAAATTTCGGTAAATCAATTTGAAATTCTGAATTATTCCTTGATCCAAGGGCTGACAATACGAAGTGGTGTATGGCGGCAGGAAGACTAGTTTAACATTTTCTAATGGAACTTTAGAATGTGAAGTGGCATTATCCAAGAAAAGAAGCACCTTTCTATTTTGTTTTTTCATTTTATTGTCAAATTTATGCAGCCATCTTGTCATAATTTCCGTTGTCATCCATGCCTTTTTGTTAGAAACCCATTCTAAGGGTAATTTGTCCACATGACTACCCTTAAAACAGCGAGGATTTTTACTTTTTCCAATTATTAATGGATCTTCCTTCTCACCTTCCATATTTGCACATAGTAAAACAGTCAAACGTTGTTTTGCTGCCGTCTTCCCTGCAAAATTCTCACTTTTTAATGCAAATGTCTTATTTGGTATAGCGCGGTAATAAAGACCTGTTTCGTCGGCATTAAACACATCTCGAGGAGAATAATTTATTAAAATCAACGGTAACTTGGTTTTCCAGTCTTTTATATCGTCCAAATTAACCTCTGCGGAATCACCACAAATTGATTTAAAAGTTATACTGTGTCGCCGACAGAAACTTTCCAACCATCCATTAAATGCTGCGAAATTTTCCATCTTTAAACTGCTTGCTGTCTCCAGTGCTTTTTGTTTAAGTAGCGGCCCAGATATTGGAATTGCTTTATTTCTGGCTTTGCAAAACCAATTGTAGACGACTTGATCCACTGCCAATCCTTCCGACTTCGGAAATTTTCGTTTTAGCTCCATGTTAACACCTTCCTCGACCATCTTTTTTAATTCACCTTTATTTTTCATAATATCGTTAATTTGTGTTTTTCCAACCCCATATTTTTCGGCCAACTTTCGCGAACTTAACGCATACTTTTCACTTTCTGCGATTATATTTATTTTGTCATTTAGCGACAAACGTTTTCTTTTTTGCGACATACTTAATTAAGAACCTTTCCAATACGGAGACAACTTTAAACTGAATTGTGTCCTTTAGAATAATAAAGTTTAAATCGAAAAGGGTGAATTACTACCAGGTAATAGGAAACCTCGGGAAACACCGACAATTTGTATTAGGTATTTCCGTCAATAAAGATATACATGTCATAAATAGTCCGGCCGACATTGGCAGGTAAATTTCTATGAAAATAGGCCGTAAAAGTTTGGGTTATTTGGCCGCGGCCGTTTTACAAAGGTAGCCGTAATTAACGGGTATTTGTGTATGGGAATTTCCTTATAGTCGACTCAGGTGGCCGCTTTAGTCAGGTGGCCGTTAATACAGGTTTTACTGTATTATTTATGTGCCTACTATCTAACATCTACACATAGGTTGTAATGAAAATCACGTTTTTATTAAAAAAAAAATCATTCAGAACAACAGTTGAGTTGCATTGGAAGGATAAAAAAAACAAAAACAAAATAAACATTGAAATAATATAAAATATTATAATTATGAAATAACAACAAATTTAGTAACATTTAGAAAAAAGGAAAATTATTATAAAAAAATTAAACAAAAACTTTTATATTTGTATAGTTGTTGGCTATTGAACTAAGACCACTGTGAGAATTTTAAGTTTCTGAGAATAATTTTCGAATTGTACTGGTAAATATATTCATAATTTATTTCTAAGTATTTATACAATAGTATTTGAATGTTAGAATTACCTGCTCCTCGAGGGTTCTACCGCATTACTTTAGACGTACAAGTTTATACAGACACAAAATAGTAATTCTTAGTGGCAGATCTATAGGTATTAAAAAAATATGCATCAGTAAGGTAGATCTTTCATGTTATGTCAAAATATCATGACGTTCGCCTCATTAAAAGCAAAGAATATAAAGTAACAAATGACAAATATCAAGTTTTTTTAAACTCGGTAAATCGTTTACTGAAACGTTTAATTTGATGAAACAAGTGTATGGTGATGCGTATTTATTACGTACGAGTGTGTATGAGTGAGATTTAAAGACGGTTGTACAGACATAAATGATGACGAACATCCTGGTGCAAAAAAATTTGTGGTTACGAAAAGTAACACCGAACTTGCTCGTGAATTTATCAGAGATAAGCCGAAATCCTCATTGCGATACGTTGGAATGGAATTAAATATTTCCAAAAATTCTATTCATCGCATTTTGACACAGATTTTGTGACTGAGAAAGATTTGTGCAAGGTTTTTACCACACAAGCTAACTGAATTCAACATTGTACAGACTTGATTAAAAACTCAAAAAAGGACGAAAACTTCAGGTATTCTATTGTAACTAGTGATGAGACGTTTTGCTTTCAATATAATCTAGAGACTAAGCGTCAAGGCTCTGAATGGAAGCATCCAAGTGAAGAAAGACCGAAATAAAGCCGTTTGGAGAAGTCAAAACTAAAAACAATGTTGATTTATTTTTATGATTCGAAAGGCATAGTGCACAAGGAGTTTGTACCAACTAGTCAAACAGTCAATGCTGTATATTATCTTGGCGTTATGAAGCGTCTTTTGGCGGGTATTCGTCGTGTGCGCCCTCAATATCATGAAAATGGTAGCTGGCGTTTGTTACATGAGAATGCACCATCTCATCGCTCGACGCTTATCACTGATTTTCTAACTACATGGTATTTTAACCATCAACCATTCACCGGATTTGACTCCTTGTGACTTCTATCTATTCTCCAAACTACATTTGCCGATGAATGAACAACGTTATGCCGACGTCGAAGCTGTTAAAAAGGCGTCGACAGCGATCTTGAAGGAGGTCTCTAAAGATGAACTTAAAAATTCATTTGACATGTTAATTGACCGTGCGAAACGTCGTATTGAAACAGTTTTCGCCATTTTTACAAATTCACTGAAAACGTTCACTATTGATGGCTGCCAAACAAATACTAAACAAGCGTCTTCAAACTTGAAATATATGCTTTATAGATTGTGTACTTTCTTATACAGTGATGTTTTTCAAAGAACTACCGCCATCTCTAGGTCAAACCGGGTACTTATGGGACCACCCTCGTACTAAGGACATATGAATATATGTAAATAACTAAATACACAATTCAAATACAGGATTCTTGAAAAATGAAATGAAATATGTGTAAGATAGAAATCGATGCGTAACAATACATTGAAAAGCAACTCATTCTAAACATTTTTGTCTTCTTTTATCCCGAAATTTTAGTAACAGTCCGCGTATAACATTACATAATTTTCTTTAAATATCATGGCGGTTTCGTATTACACATTTATTGTTATAATTGTTAAAACAACTAAACAGCGACATGTTTATATGCACTTATCTATTGGAATGCGAATCTAATTAAACAAAATTACTCAAACAAACAATTAATAATCACGTCCCCTGAAAATAGTCGTCGTTACGATTTTTCAGTCAACACGAACGCATGCACCGTTAGAAGTAAAAGTGCGTTCGAGATAGTCGAGTTATAAATCATCTCTGTATGGACAAGTCTTTCACTAATTAATTTACTCGTTTGAATGTTTAATATAATTTTGCGAAAGCTTTATGTTTACAATCAATGCTTGCATATGTACACATTCAATTTTCAAGATGTTATTTTATGCGTACCTGTCTAAATATGCTCATATATGTATAGTTGTAATAATAATAATTTACGATATATAACTGTCCAACTTATCTTTAAAGGAAGTTGTTATATTGTAATGACCAGTTTGATTTTTCCCAGCGCATAAGGTATGAGACGTACCAGCCGATAAATATTCATAAAAGCGTGTAGTACGATGTGTATTCGTAATTTGTTTGAGCATGCATCTACGTGTATGGACATGCTCTTTCAATATGACATATTTCAGAATGATCTTTGTTTTGATTGTACACGTATAAACGACAGAAGTGCAAATCGAGTCTCTGGCCTTTTATTTCTGATAATTTATTGTTAATATTTAAGTGGCACATTTGAAGAATGCATCCTCTTAATTAACGTAATCCAGCATGCCACTGTCGCCGCTTAACAGACTGTATGCATAGTTCGTATATAACGGCTTGCACACTAACCTACTAGACACATATCGAATAGGATACCATTTTCGAAGCACTGTTTATATGGAAAATTAAAACATTGCAAATTCAGGAAAATTTACGCTATCCATTAGTAGAACTGTCAAGTCGGGCGGCGGGCCATTGCCGTCCGCAACATAGTAAATAATAGGTTAATAGGTTACAAGTAATAATTGGAATGGTTAAATACTTTGTAAGAATTACATATTCGTTAGATATTTAATTATTTTATGATTTATGAGATTTTAAGAAATTAAAAACATTTTTAGTGAGTATTGTGCGTACAGTGTTAAATTTTGAACAATAGAAATACGTAAAGACATTTCAAACGAACAAAAGGTCTGTTACAGGTTGTAATATTTATCTTGTGTTTGTATTTTGCGGACACAGTTGTACATTGCAGAATTGCAATATTTTGGGAATAATTATTCGAACAATTTTCATTTTATTACTCTTTTTTATTCTTATCACCCTTTCGTATTTGTCAGCCTTAGTTTGTAATCAATACTATTGAAGTGTTATATAAAGGGTACTAGGAAAGTTTTGCAATATGACGCAACAATGAATCGTAGGAAGCTGCTTGTTGCTGCATGTTGAGACATGTTCATACGTGCATATTAGCCTCCCCGTCAAGTCGATCGGCTCAGTTATTCATTAGCAGTGAGAGTGTAAAGTGCTTGCGAGCGCCATTTTATTTCTTTTTATGGGGTCGCGTAAAGCCATTGGTTTATGCCATTAAGCCAACAACGTTAGAGAAACCCTATTAACGCGAAATTGCCAACGTCCCGGCCGATATGTGTGAAAGAGTGGTAGAAAATTAGCTCCAAAGAATTGATCGTTGCAAACATGCTCGCGGTAGTCATATGAACGAGATCTAATTCCATAGTTAAATGTAACATATGTATTGCGTACTGCACCTGGACTAAATTTCAGCCCAATATCTCAATTATTCTGTTTTATTTAAATACAAAATTGTTATGTCCGTGTTGAAAACTCGATACAAAAACAATTCTAGCTAAGTGCAAATCTATGTATTTCAGATTAATTATATTTCCTATATTTCAAAGTGGGCACTTTTCTTTCTTCTAAAAGCGCTTTATAAATTGATCATTTACTCAATATATATCACGCAAACTATTAATTAATTAAAACACAACTTAAAAGGATATCCTAGTGTTTCATCTGGCAGCGACAGTTCTTAACAAAATCCTTTCTAAAAATAGAACAACCATTACGGTAATAAAATTAATTGAGTAATCTATGTTGCGTGTTGTTACGCGGTCTGCCATGTTTGTTCGCTTTGTATTACATCCTTTGTAAGTGTACGTCCATCTAGTCCAAAGCAAATAAAATTATAATACATTATTAATGTATGTCTTTATAAACAGCCCCGCGATCCCGACGGCGTAACATTAAGATCATATTCCTGCATTATACAATAAATCTTTTTCTAGATCGGAACAGGTAACTTCTGAACGACGGAATTCGCGCTTCGGGCCATGAATGGTTAATGTTAACCTGTTGAACAGTTCGTAGAAGTAAGCACCAGACCGACGATGGACATCTGTTGCATGTCCGTGTATAATCATTCTATGTTTTTCGTTACTCTATGATTTAGTTCTTGTTGTTTTTGATGTTGTTATTACTATTATAATAAGTAGCTACCATAACTCTTCGACCAATTAATAAGTCGACGTCTGATATGTTCTTTTGCGCTTTGTGTGTTGATTAGTGAATGGTTTGTTCGTAACAGAACCGTACTTGCTGAAAATTACCAGTGTTAGTGTAGATAATCGATCACCTCACGTGATTAATTTAAGCAATACAATATCTACGCGCTTATCATTAGAATGTGAAGAATGTACACTACCATCCATAAGTTTAATTGCACTACAGATAATTTTAATTACGCAATGATATTAAAGAGACTGTTTGCAAATTTATTTATAAAATACTAAATTAACATACAATTCAAGCAATTGACATTATTAATCTAAGTAATATTATAATAAGCTAGCTTAAATTTTACTTTCGTCAAAGTAACTACCCCTAGCTGCGATCACGGCTTCACAAACACGTGGCATTAGTTCAACTAGTTGGTAGAGATATTCCTCATCGATAGAGTTCCATGCATTCCGTCACTTACTCCAAAGATCTGTCTTGTTAGTAGGAGGTATTTTACGCACTTCATGGTCCAAACAGTCCCATAACAGCTCTATCGGATTGCAGTCCGGACTTTAGGGTGGCCATGTCGTTAATGTAAGGATTCCTCTTTCAGTTTGGTCGGCGAAAAACCTTTTCACAATTTTTGCCGTGTGTTTGGGGGCGTTATTTTGCTGATAAACAAACCCCGGACCCACTAGCTCCACCGCTGATGGAAGTGCATGCTCTTGCAATATACCCAAATAGACTTCTTTTGTCATTCTTTCTGTGAGTTGCACCAATTTTCCGATATGTCCACCTCCTAAGCAACCTCAAACCATCACATTTTCATCACCAAGTTTCATTGTCTTAACCACACATTCATCTAACATTCTCTCCCTGACACGACGGCGAACAAAAGTACGGCGTTTATTTCCAAAAATTTCAAATTTGGATTCATCTGTCCATAAGACTTGTTTCCATTCTTCGGCAGTCCAGTACCTGTGTGTACTCGCCCAGGTCAATCTTTTTTGTTTATGTTGTGCAGACAGACGTGGTTTTTTTACTGCTACTCGACCTATAAGTCCAGATTCAGCTAAACGGCATTTGGTTGTTGTTACGCTAACCGTGGCTTCGTGGTGTACATTATATTGTGCTGTTATTTCCGGGGCTGTAAGGCGACGATTGCGCAAGGACATTAATTTCAGATATTCTCCTTCTCTTTGAGTAGTTATCCTCGGCCGTCCATTGCGTTTTCGGTCCCCAAGTTGGCCAGTTTCTGCCATTCTGTTTATAGTTTGACGAGCACAATACTCGGAAACTTTTAGTTTTCGGGCGATTGCTCTATTAGAAAGCTCTGTTTCGTGCAAAGTAATAATTCTTGCCCTTTGTTCAAGAGTTAATTGCTTTCTCCTTGCCATGTGTTAAACACAATTACAAATACGCTCACTCCAGCTGACTCTTCAACGTGAATACTAAGTATTCACTGTGTAATAGACATAAACAGTTTCAGTGCAGTAGTTCAGCCTCGAAGATGTCCCATACAAATGGGTACCAAACGTCGGCAGATATACAAGTGACGCGGTTCCAGCCCGGAAGCCCAGAAGCAGATAGCATGGACCACGACCGCGGAAGTCGACGTTCCTACTCTGTATTGGGTTGGCAACTAAGTACTTTCGGTTTTGTAGTATAAAATAAAACACTTTTTTTAAACAAAGAATAGTTTTTAATCAATTATATATTTTCCATTTTGCTCAATGACCGTTTGCCATCTTTCTTTCAGCTGCATGATTCCGCGCTCATAAAATTTCAGGTCCTTATCAGCATAAAACTGAACCAGGTGCGAGTGAAGGTCATCGTCATTTGTGAAAGTTTTACCATTCAAAGAATTCTGCAAATTTCGAAATAAATGGTAATCAGATGGTGCTAGATCAGGGCTGTATGGGGGATGTGGCATCACTTCCCAGCCAAGCTCCAATAGTTTCCCACGAGTTGCCAAAGATGTGTGAGGCCTTGCATTATCTTGGTGGAAAACTACACCTTTCCGATTTGATAATTCTGGCCGTTTTTCTTTGATTGCTTCATCCAGTTTTATTAATTGTTGACAGTAAACATCAGAATTGATCGTTTGGTTCCTTGGAAGCAGCTCAAAAAACACAACACCTTTTTAATCCCACCAAACGGACAGCATGATCTTTTTTGGATGCAATTCGGCTTTCGATGTGGTTTGAGCTGGTTTATCGTGTTTGATCCATGATCGTTTTCGAATTATGTTACTGTACAGGACCCATTTTTCATCACCAATGATGATTCTTTTTAAGAAAGGGTCGGTTTCATTTCGTCTAAGGTGCATATCGCAAAAGTTGATTCTTTGTGTTAAATGAATTTCTTTCAATTCGTGAGGTACCCAAATATCAAGATTCTTAACTAGCCCAAGATATTTTAAATGTTTTTCAATTGTTGTGTGCGATACATGTAGCCTCTCCGCAACCTCTCGAATAGTTATATGACGATCCTCTTCAATTATGACTTTGATTTGGTCATCATTAACTTCAGTAGGCCGACCAGAACGGAATTTTTTATACCAATTCTGACACGTGCGCTCTGTTAAGCAATTAGCACCATAAACTTCACATATCTTTTTGTGAGCCGCAGCAGCTTTCTTTCCTTTACGGAAATAAAATAGTAAAATATGTCGAAAATGTTCGTTTCTGCTCTCCATTTAAAATTAACCCACAACTAATAGCTTTAATAAAAATCACGCACTACTTGCTTCTGAAGTTACGTCAATGTGACTAGTATCACGCGACAAACGGTAAAGTACAGCACTAACATACGTTATACAAAAAATAAAGTAACGCTCTCTATCAGTAAAAACCGAAAGTACTTAGTTGCCAACCCAATACTTTGCGTTTGCTTTTTGTAATATTTTATTCCATAAAAGAAGAGGCAATGAAGTTTTATCGTTTTCTTAAGTGCGTACTAATACATTAACATCTGCAGTTTCGTCAACCGATAGCCACATTTTTTCTTATTTTCTAACTCCATCTTCATAAGGTCCAAAATTGTGTCACTCGCGGTAAATTATACTGTCTTCTGGTTGATAGCTTCCAATGTGGAATATATTTACTCCAAAACTGACGAAAGTTCTTATTGTCTACTACATATTAAGGAATGTTACACGCAGTTAGCATAGTAATAAAACCAAATACAAATTTATAATATGGTATTTCACATTTCGCATTCAACACGTGGCGTTTGCTTTTAATCTGTCTTTTATAGTCCATAATGTCATCGCAAAATGCCAATGTTGCAAATAACACATTTAATTATAGTTCCTGAATATCCTAACGTAATGAATTAACATTGCCTCCCCCTCTCGTTCAACACAAAAATGTATTGAACGACAAAGCGGAGAACACATCTATCTCGTACGTCGACAACAAAGTTCCCGGAGCGTACATAAACAAATGCTTGCCACATGGCGATTTGCTGAATAAATAAATGTTAAAAGGAATCATTCAAATGTTAATAACACCCTGTCTACTACATATGTTTCTGAGAATTCACTCACCGTCAGGCAGACTTGTGTTATTAACGAACTATCCCTTCGTAGAGTTTATCGTATCTTTTCGATGCAGAAAAATAATGAAATAACATTACCTCCCTCTCTCGTCCAATACAAAAATGTATTGAAGGGAGAGAGAAGGAGGTAATGTTAATACATTGTTTTTCTGTATTGAAAAGATACTATAAATTCTATGAAGGGACTTTAACGTAGGAAAATTGAAAAACTTTGTCCGATCAGATTGGCAGCAGTATCTGAAGTGAACAACTTCGAATAGGCCATCTGATCTAGGGTGTTTTTTTTTTATATTAAACTTAAATCATCAAAAATTTAAAAGAATCTGTCTCTTTGCAATTATTCAGTGTTTTACTTTTCAAAACATTTCTCTTGTTGACTATGTGTGTTTGTATTTCCCCGATATTTATATTCTTCAAAAGAATTCAGAATACAAAGCCGATAAAAATCAACAGCATACCAAAGAAACGGCGTTTATTTATAGTACATAAGTGCATAACATACTGCAATCGTATATTACTACATTTTATTGTTGTCATTAAGGTTTTCTTATGGTATAGTTAATTCGTAGTATAGAAAATAATTGCCATTTAAGGTGAGGATATTTACTGCGTATCAATTATCAAATTAACGTGACCTCATTTTGACCGAGAGTCACAATACTTACATACTTTTTTTTGTATTTGTTGTGTGTATTTATTAATAATGATGTACTTGGACTGAACTATAAAATAAATTATTTTTATGTCACACGTTAGCTTGCCAAAATGTTATATGTAAATACTATTTTTTGGTTCGATAAAAGACGACGTTATTAGGTTCGTTGTTTTATTTTTCTAAAAATTATACTACTTTTTTATGAACACGTGTGAAGTTTTCTTATTTTGTATATTCTAATTCGTATATTTGCTGCTATTCAAATTTGACCTGTCACAGCATTTTTTTACAATGGAAAAAATTGAATATCGTGCATCGACAAAATTCTTATTTTTGGAATGTGTAGCACCAAAACAAATTCATGAACGATTGTTAAAAATGTATAAAGACTCTTCATCTTCAATTCGAACAGTAGAAAGATGGACAGCTGAATTTAAACGTGGTCGTACATGTCTTGAATACGATCTATGTAAAGTAACTCCAAAAAGTGTATGAACCCCAGAAATGGTAACAAAAATATAGGATATGGTTTTGGTCAATTAGCAGAGAGAGATTTAGTAGAAGCCCTAGGCATCTCATTAGGCAGTGTGGGCAATATTTTGGCTGTTTTGTGCTTCGGAAAACTGTGTGCAAAGTAGGCGCCGTATTCGTTAACAATGTAACGAAAACACAGTAACATTCGAAGTGTTTAAAAAGAATGAAAACGATTTTGTGCGTCGTTTCATCACTATGGATGAGATTTGGGTCTACCACCATGATACTCAATCAAAACAAGAGGCTAAGGGATGGCGTGAAGCCGGTATTTCGGCTCCGAAGCGAGTCCAAGAAGGTGTTAGTATCAGTTTTCTGGGATGCGAAAGGAATTTTATTCGTGGATTACCTACAAACTAGTAAAACAATGAACTCAAATTATTATTGTAACCTTTTGAACCAGCTGGATGTAAAAATTCGTGAGAAAGAAGAAAAAATCATTTTTCATCAACACAATGCACCTTTTTACAAAACTCGAAAAACCGTGGCAAAAATAAGTGAATTAAAGTACGAGTAGTTTTAACATCCACCCTATTCGCCAAATTTAGCTCCCTCTGAGTTCTAACCAATCTCACATCTCAAAAAATTCATGCGTGGAAAACGATTTTCATCGAACGAAGCAGCCGTGGAAGCAAATTTCGATAGTCTTCCGGATTCTCACTTCAGGGATGGAATCCATAAATTAAAAGATCACTGGAACAAGTGTAATGAAGTTCAGGGAGACTACATTATATACATACAAAATATATTTCAACCCTAAAATCGTGTTTTTCTTATTGAACGACAAAACTTATGGAGCAAACTGGTATTTTACTCACGTAAGTTGCAGTATTGTAGGCTGCCTGTGCCTACAAAGGTTAAATATTTGTTCGTCTTTGTCAGATTCAAATACTCTGACGTCCAATGGAATTTGATAAATCTCTTGTTTAAATAAGCACAACTAGAATTCGCAATACCTAACAGAAATTTTGTAGGTTATTCCGTTTGTTTACATGTACTTTACGTCGAGTGGTTGCCGTATATGTATCTTATCCCTTGTTTATTTCATGAATAGTATTATTTGCCCTCTATACTTCACTCGTAAAACGGTCGTTCGAAATTTATTCTTGGAATACGAGGGTAGTTTGACAAATAGTGAGAATGGAAAAGAAAAACGAATTTTTTAAATACAAAATAATTTTTATTTTTTAAAATATTCTCCTAAAAGAGCAATACATTTATTCCAACGGTGCTCCAATGCCCTTATGCCTTGCAAAATACTCATTTACGAAGATGACAAGCTCGTCGTTAGACGAAAATTTCTTTCCATCTAGTGCTGTTTTCAATTTTGAAAAAAGGTGGAAGTCGGAAGGGGCTAGATCCGGCGAACAAGGCGCATGCGGTACTAATTGGAAATGCAACTCGTGGATTTTGGACATCGCAACTGTGCTGGTATGCGAGGGAGCGTTGTCTTGGTGAAACAGAATCTTTTTCTTTGCCATTCCTGGCCGTTTAGCACGAATCTCAACATTTAATTTTTGTAGAAGTTCTGCATAACATTGTCCGTTTATTGTGGCACCTTTCTGAAGGTAATCAATGTGCAAAATGCCCTTTGAATCCCAAAAATTTGATGCCACCACCTTGTTTGCCGATAAAATGGTTTTCGCTTTCTTTGGAGGTGCAGAACTGTACTGTAGTGTATCCAAGTTTCATCGCAAGTAACAAATCGCCTACAAAAATCAACCGAATTCCGCTTATAAAGGTCCAAACACTCATTGGAAATGCGCAAACGAGTGAACTTTTGATCAGTCGTAAGCAATCGCGGCACTCATCTTGCCGAAAGCTTGGAAAGGCCCAATTCTTTCGTTAAAATGTGGTGTCCGCATTCTGTTGAAATGTTTACCATGTCTGCTAACACTCTCACTTTGAGTCGTCGATCTTGCGTAATAATATTATGGATTTTTATAATCATTTCCTCAGATGTCACGATTTTGGGTGCTCCAGAGCGCGCTTCATCAACACAGCTTGGTATACCACGTTTAAATTCATTTACCCATCTACTTATTGTGGCGGATGATGGAGTAGATTCACCTAATGTTTCCCGTAATTCATCTTTTATTTCGGTAGCTTTCATACCCTTAATTACGAAGTATTTAATCACCGCACGATACTCTGCTTTTTCCATTTTAACAAAACGACGTGTTGCTTCTTTTTCACTCCGCTGTCAAAAATGAACTAATCAACTGATTTATCTAAATATCGGAATGTAAACACATAAGTAGGCAACCTAAATTACAGTGCATTTGTTTTACCAATTGGAGCGCCATCTATGTGTCATTCTGACTACTCACAAACTATCCTCGTAACGTAAAACCGGTCATAATAGCAAACTTAGTTGGGAATGGTAGAATTGCATATGCTGAAATAATATTGTGAGAGAAAAAATATTACAAAACAAATCAAGTGTTGCTATTATTTACGTTTAGCCAATATAAACGTATTTGTTTAATATTTACAAGATATGAAACTGAATATTTATTAACCGGTAACTTAGGAAGATCGCAAATCAATAAATGATAGATAGTAACACGTTCGAAGTCTTCAGTATGTTTATCAGAATTGCATTTGCATTAAAACGTGCCGATTCTATATGTGTACTTGGACATAATATTATTCTCCTCATTATTCTTTTGTGCGTACAGGATAACGCTCTGCAAAATAAACCAAAGTCGATTCGATTTATAACGGGATTTGTCATAAACATCGTGTCACAACGCGGCCGGCAACTATCTGCTGAATCTACCGTTACCACAGTCAAATATGCATATAAAGGGATTTTAACATACCCGTTCGGAAATTATATGAAATAGAGGAACGCTCTAGCGATGAAGTCCACTGATATACATACACAGATGTACATAAAAATTACTGAATTGTACCATTGTCTTTAGGTTTACATCTATCTTGAACGTGCACAATATTAATAGATTTTCGAATTTCAGTGATGTGTTATTTTGATTTAGATTATTAGCACGTGAGACAGGGGGGAATATTGAGCACAACGCCTTTTAGTATCATACTGGATGATGTTATTAAAGACATCAAAGAACAAGCCAAGTTGCTCCACGTGTGGTATAGATATTTGGAGACGGTTTACATATACGAGTGCGCGTTCGCGGATGGTCTTATGATATTCGTCGGGAATAATAATGCACTACAAGAAAACCTAGTAATATGTAACAGAGCGCTCAATAAACGCAACCTAAAAATAAATAAAGAAAAGACCAAAATTATGGTACTCGGGAATAACAAGACGCAAACTAGCATGCGGATCTATGGCAGAGAAATTGCGCAAACGGATAGCTACAAATATCTAGGAGTTACCATACAAAAAGATGGGGAAAATGAAGCAGAAATAAACAATAGAATTGAAGGAGAAACAAAGTGTACTATGCGCTGAATAAATCACTTATCAGGAAAAAGGAAATAAACAAAAACAAAAATAACGGTATTCAAAACGATCTTCAAACCCATATTGACTTTTGGATGTAAAAGCTGGACCCTCACGAAGAAACAAGAGTCCAAAATATAAGTAACGGAAACGAAGTTCCTGAGAGGGATAGTGGGAGTTACAAGAAGGAACCAAATGAGAAATGAGGAAACAAGAGAAATGTTGGAAGTTGAATCAATAAAGAGCTCAATAGAAAAACAACAAATGAGATGGTTTGGTCATTTAATCAGAACGGGACCTAACAGACAAACAAAAAAGATATGGCAGGCAAAGACAAATATAAAGAGACAGAGAGGAAGACCAAGGAGGAGCTGGGACGAGGCAATGGAGGAAATACTAAGGAAGAAAGACAGAAACTGGCAAGAGGCCAATATATTGGCGCGAGACAAAAGGAAATGGGCATAGTTCGTGCATATGGGGAAACAAGCACAGTGAGATGAGAAAGTGACAATCAAACTGAGTGTAGGAGAAGCGAGAACCGAACCTAATGAGAAGTGAGAGTGATAAGGGACCTCAGAGCGAGTGGAAGTGAGAATTTACCCTACACCGAAAGGTAGAAGGGGACTGGATTATATATATATATATTATTAGCACATCTGAGAATAAAAACATTCTATAGTTAGAAGATGGCAAAAAATAAAAGTTTTGAAAACGGGAACGAAATTTCAAAAACTGTCAAGAATTATAAAAAAAGTAAATTTGAACTAGATTTTTTTTAAAATGTGTAACAGATTTACCAATAGGGACATAACAATTATGTCTTTTAATATAAACGCACCCTTGAACGTTTTTCATAATCTGTCAATGTTAAAATGTCAGTCAAGGTTAACATTTTCATCATCGTGAAGATCACGAACGAGCAACGTTTGGAAATTATTGAAAATTACTATCGCAATTCTGAGTGGGTGGTCGCAACTTTAAGAGGGCTTATTCCAATTTTCGGTTGTAATAATCGTCCCACCAGGCAGGCTATGCGTGCTATAGTGGATATATTCGAGTCAAAATATTCACTATTGGATGTTACTGTGTTAATAAGACAACGCACCGGTCTAAATATTTTGATTTAGTTCAAAATGAGCCAAGTCGGTCGATTCCACGCCATTCACAGGAATTGGGAATCTCTCAAACCACATTGTAGCGAATTTTGCGTAAAGATTTTGGCTTACACCCTTACAAGATCAAATTAACCTAACTCAAGGCTTTGATCATTTAAAGGGTCGAAACTTCTCCGATCGGGCTCCCTGCTAAAGTTTAAAGAAAATCCTGACTTTGTCAATAGGCAAAATATGCGTTACTGGACAGCAACAAATATACATGTACTTCAAGAGACTCCGTTACAATCACAAAAGGTGTGGTGTGGGTTTCATGCTGGTGGTGTGATTGGACCATATTTTGTTGTCAATGTTACGGTCAATGGAGTTCGTTATCGTGCCATGTTGGAAGACTATTTTTGACTAGGATTGGATGGACTTGACATCAGTGATACGTGATTTCAACGAGATGGTGCCACGTGCCACACAGCTGTGTTACAGTTTAATTCACTTCTTCTAAATTATTTGTCTCATTTACGAAAACTCTATATAACGTTTGTATTATCGTTAAAATCATGTACGTTCAAATGCGTATTAGTATTTCATTTCTATTCATTTTCATATAGTGTAACTTTAGTATATTCGGTGTTTGTTCAATTATGTTAAGGGTCATTGTTGCATGTTGTGAAGCACAGTTTTTTTCAATAGTTTTGTTATCGTTCATAAGCTTGAACATGATGTCATTCTTTTGTTGACTCAGTTGCCTTAATAGCTCCCCCCCCTTTCCCTTCGCATCTCTCCACACCCCGATAAGGAGAGGCAGAGACGAACCAGACGTTGGGGAAGACGGTCACTAAAAATATTTAAGATAGTGCTCCTTTTTTTAAAATGTTGAAGGGATTTATGAAATTGTAAGCACATGAAAACATCGTGTTAAGAGTAATAAAACTCCTTAATTAATTTAAACAAGCGACGTCTACCATCCCAAGCGTGGTTCAAGGAGTAAAACCCTGAACAACATCTACAGGGTTTTTATTTTCTGTGTGTGATTTGCCGTTTGGGCTTGGTTCTCTCTCCTGGGAGTTCGCCCTCCTTTCCTTTGGTTTTGGGGCCCAGCATCGACGCATCTCTGCAAGCCACGAACAGGTCAGATTAAACCATTTTGTAAATGACATTATGTCATAGATAGTTAAGTTACGTCCGTAGTTATGATACGTAAATATTTGTGTCATTAATAGAAATAACTGGTGTATAATATATGTAAGTACACGGAAATAAAGATTCATATATCAATTAAGTTATTGAATACGATAGATTAACGATAACATATTCTTTGTATTTTTTTTTTGTTTTGTTGTTTTGTCTCTTTCAAGAAACTTATGTTAGTTATAAATTCATTCACACCTGTTTATGTCATGCTAACATGTAATATTGATAATAAATGCTACATCATTACCTCCAGTCTGGTGATTCTTTTTTTTATCAACCAATTAAGAACCTGCAGTGCCGAAGCACTGTAACAGCTGGTCAAACGATTGATCTATTGAAGGGGAATTTCGGTAATCGTATGATCTCGAGAAATGGTCGAGCGGCCGCCTCCTGCGCTGTGTTAACTCTTACCAAGAGTCGTTGTCACGATCCGAAATGAAACTTTTAGTCCAACAACGCCACGCGATTTTGCGTTAAATCCGGAGACGGAGCGCCAAAATTCAGAGCGGGGCACCCTTGTGTCACCTCGCTCCAAGAAAGCTCGCACGAACTTCTCGAAAATGTAATCCATAGTAATTGTGTTTTTTGACTCTCAACAGCTGCCGTAACTGCTGTACAGCCCAGATGCAGTACCTGCAGCTTCTTCTTTTCCTTTCATCTCAAGCCCGTGCTGAAAGGACATCACCACAACACGGTCCAAGCGGTATGACAAACCGTGACAAAGGAATTGAGCAGCGGAATAGGTGTGTTGACGTACGAGGTTACTACTTTGAAGACTACTAAATCGATGTACATTTCTTGGCAAAAATTTCGATTTATCGAATTAGTTTAACGACTTTTGGGACAAACCCAGTATACTATACACTATTACACACAAGTCTATGCAAAATTGGAAGTCTATTCAATTAAAAAAAAAGAGAATTCACTGTTGTAGAATGCCAATTGTCCGTTTATCAAATTTAATAAAAATTCTCATAATATCCGCGATTTAATCTCGACGAATTAATAAAGTGCTGGCGAACTGTGGAATGCGCTTTTTAAAGAGCGCGTAAATCTCTTTCCCAGTGGAATAAAGCATCCAAACAATCGTGTTTATCACAAAAATGCGGGCAATTAACTCAATAACCGAAAGACCTCACTCTACATCGCCTCGGGAATATTAAACGCGAATATATCACGAAGCCAGTGTACTCGTCGGCATCTAATTCTAAGAGCAATTATATTTATTAAACGGATTGAGGTTTCAGTTCATTTACTCGTTAAGTGGGCGATATTGTTGGTCTGAAATGATGTGTGATTAAGACAAAATATAGGTATGTAGGTATAGCCAGATATTTTAGTAAACTACTTCAGTTTACAAGGTGTAAACGAAATACTCCGATGTACAATATACGAGGGTAGTTTGACAAGTAGTGAGAATGGAAAAGAAAAACGAATTTTTTAAATACAAAATAATTTTTATTTTCAATATATTCTCCTAAAAGAGCAATACATTTATTCCAACGGCGCTCCAATGCCCTTATGCCATCTCTAAAATGCGATTCATGAGGGCTTGCAAAATACTCATTTACGAAGATGATAAGCTCATCGTTAGACGAAAATTTCTTTCCACCTAGTGCCGTTTTCAATTTTGGAAAAAGGTGGAAGTCGGAAGGGGCTAGATCCGGGCGTATGCGGTATTAATTGGAAATGCAACTCGTGGATTTTGGACATCGCAACTGTGCTGGTATGCGAGGGAGCGTTGTCTTGGTGAAACAGAATCTTTTTCTTTGCCATTCCTGGCCGTTTAGCATGAATCTCAACATTTAATTTTTATAGAAGTTCGGCATAATATTCTCCGTTTATTGTGGCACCTTTCTGAAGGTAATCAATAAGAAAAATGCCCTTTGAATCCCAAAAAATTGATGCCATCACCTTGTTTGCCGATAAAGTGGTTTTCTCTTTCTTTGAAGGTGCAGAACCACGTTTTAACCATTGTTTCGACTGTTGTTTAGTTTCGGGTGTACTGTAGTGTATCCAAGTTTCATCGCAAGTAACAAATCGCCTACAAAAATCAACCGGATTCCGTTTATAAAGGTCCAAACACTCATTGGAAATGCGCAAACGAGTGAACTTTTGATCAGTCGTAAGCAATCGTGGCACCCATCTTACCGAAAGCTTGGAAAGGCCCAATTCTTTCGTTAAAATGTGGTGTACGCGTTCTGTTGAAATGCTTACCATGTCTGCTATCTCTCTCACTTTGAGTCGTCGATCCTGCGTAATAATATTATGAATTTTTATAATCAATTCCTTAGAAGTCACGATTTTGGGTGCTCCAGAGTGCGCTTCATCAACACAGCTTGTTCTACCACGTTTAAATTCATTTACCCATCTATTTATTGTGGCGGATGTTGGAGCAGATTCACCTAATGTTTCCCGTAACTCCTCTTTTATTTCGGTAGCTTTCATACCCTTAATTACGAAGTATTTAATCACCGCACGATACTCTGCTTTTTCCATTTTAACAAAACGACGTGTTGCTTCTTTTTCAATCAGCTGTTAAAAATAAACTAATCAACCGATTTATCTTAATATCGGAATGTAAACATATAAATAGGCAACCTAAATTGCAATGCATTTGTTTTACCAATTAGAGCGCCTCCTATGTGTCATTCTCACTACTTATCAAACTATCCTCGTGTAGTAAATACATAAAATAGCACTTCAAATCGACAAAAATTTTTATTCTATCAAAACTTTAATTTTTGCAGAAGTTTAAGGTCACAAACTTATCAAATATGGTCCTGTATTCAGATTGAATCCAAATAAATAAATAAATTAAATAAATAAATAGAAATTATATGTTGTCGATTGAAGAACAAGCATTTATTTGTTCACGTTTACAAAAAAAATCTCAGTAATGTAAGGCAAGTTTGTATACTATTTGCAAACTTTGTCTATGTATCTGAGTCTTTTTTATGTCAGCTGTTCTGTTATTTTTATAAGCCATTGATCTCTGCAATAATATACGTAAATACACATCTTTTGGCTTTGCTCTGAATATTACTAGTTTACTTTTTCCTATCTGCAAAATCGTTCCGGCTATGTTATTATAATGGGTTCCCATCTAATCCCTTCGATATTTCCTCTGGAGTCCCCCAATGTTTCCATTTTGGACATATTTTGTTCAATATCTATGTTAACGATCTCTTGGAACGTCTTAACTGCAGAGTGTTAGCTTATGCCGACGATATAAAAAATCTTTAGCAGTATCAAATCAACTGAGAATAGCACCAAGCTTCAAACGGTGAATTATTGACAAATGGTGTACCCATAATCAGATTCAGCTGAACATCAACAAATGTGCTGTTCTCTTTTTTAACAGAAGTGACACTCCGTTTCACTATGACTATAATGTTCATCAATCTATTATATCTAGAGCACCTTAGCTTTTCTAAGCATATAAGTGACATAACTACATCAGCTTCCAGAAATCTAGGGTTCCTTATTCGGTCCTGCAAGGATTTTAGTAACCTGCACTCTAAAGATTCTTTACGTTTCGGTAGTGTGGCACTCGGATTATCATTACCAGCAGTTGCTCCTGGAACGTGTTCAGAAAAGATTCATTAAATATTTATCTTATAGGATTGATAGACAATGTCCTGCCTTTGGTACGGCACATGAAGGTCTAGTTGCTAGACATAATTTCGAATCCCTTTATATACACAGAGAGAAAGCTAGTGGTGGTTTTCTTTTTAAGTTAATTAATAATTTTATTGATTCCATTGAGCTATCGTCTTAAATTGATTTCCACGTACCTAGGTTTGATACTAGATCATCGGCAACTTTTTCAATACCTAGGGCAAGAACCAATGTTTTTTACGAGGCTCTACTAGACATACATACGAGGGAGCGTTTTTATATTCGCGGAATGAGCGGGTTGTCGAGGGGTGAGTAGGCGCATTGGGGGCGTGGCCTGTGCAGCGACTCATGATTAGTATAAATACGAAGTTTCATTGTTATTAGACAGTTAGTCTTTGAGCTATCGTCAACCAAGTAACATAATTAGGAGTGAAAAGTGAAATATGGAAAAAATCGAATATCGTGCCGTTATAAAGTTCCTTACCAGGCAAGGAAAATCAGTCGTGACCATAATGAATGAGATGTCATTGGTTTACGGCGACTCCATGATATACAAGTGGCATAGTTTATTTAAACAAGGAAGGGAATCCCTTGAAGACGACCCGAGGCCGGACAGGAGCATTGAGGTGACCACGTCAGCACTTATCCAAAAAGTTGAACAAATTGTACTCGAAGATGCTCGACTAAAGAAGAAACAACTCGCAGAAATGGTTGGAGTATCCGATACAACAATTTTTAAAATCCTACACGATCATCTCGGCATGTCTAAGGTCAGCGCAAGATGGGTGCCGATCACGCCGCCGCAAGAACAACAGCGCGTAGAGTGTTCGCGTGCATTTTTGGACCTCTGTAATGAAGACAAGGATGGTGTATTGAGTGGAATTGTTACTGGAGACGAAACTTGGGTTCATCATTATGAACCTGAGTCCAAACAAGACTCCATGCAGTGGCATAAAAAGGGCACAGCACCTCCCAAGAAATTTAAAGTGTCACAATCAGCTGGGAAACACATGGCAACGGTATTTTGGGACTCGGAAGGAATATTGTTGATTGATTATAAAGATAAAGGTGTTTCTATAACCGGAGAACATTACGCTTCAATATTAGAGCGACTAAAAGAAGCCATTAAAGAGAAAACACGGGGAAAATTGACAAAAGGTGTTCTGCTTTTGCACGAAAACGCGCCCGTCCACAAGAGCCGCGTTGCGTTAGCTGCCCTGCATAAGGTGGGCTTCGAAATTGTGAATCACCCACCCTACACCCCAGACCTGGCCCCGAGTGATTATTACCTGTTTCCGAAAATGAAAAAGAGCTGCGGGGTAAAAAATTTACTGCCGATGATGAAGTCAAGGAGGCAGTTTCGGCGTATTTTGCAGATAAAGAGAAATCATTTTTTTATGAGGGTATAAATAAATTAATTGAAAGATGTGAAAAATGTATCCGTCTTGCAGGTGAATATATTGAAAAAGAAAAATAATTTGGTTTTTTTATTTCCACTCCTTGTCCCCCATTCCGCGAATATAAAAACGTTCCCTCCTATATGCAGAACTGCCATACTTGGAACCCTCTCTAATGCAGCATTGATTAACAGAGACCGTCTTGTTTGACTGGATGCTCTTTTTTTGTATTAAGTTAACTTCACTTATTATTCTTATTTTTAGTAATTTGTCCTGTCATTGGATTGTTATCTGTTAGCAATTCATATTGAATCCTAAGATTTATGTCAGTATCTAATTTATACATTCTTCTGTCATTTATGTATTTTCAAATTCTCCGCCAAAAATAAAAAAAAACAGAATAATTAAATTAATGTAGTGGTAAATGTAAAAAATTTAATGCAGCTTTCGCTTAATATATATAATATAATTTTGTTTGATACACCTAATTAAAATGAATTGAAGAATTTAAGGAAAGTTGTATAAAAATATCAGTATATTTACGTTGACCGCATTTGGCTATACAAAAAGTAAAAATACTTAGAATTTTACGTTAATGTTTTAAGAGAAACTTAAAATGCTTCAAAAACATATAAAAATTACTTAAAATTAATAAATGAATTTTTTATTTTTCTATTTGGGGTTTCGACCGTTGAGTTAATAAAATATTTAATTTATATTAACGACGTCTCGGGGAAGGGGTCCCCCCTTTTCCTTTTTTCAAGTTATTTATTTTCTTCAGACTGCAATACTTTTTCGTTATATATTTCCAATTGTGAACATTGGTTTATATATATAAAGAAGGGTGACCACGGGATGTATTTACATTTTTGATGCGACTGTACTCGGCCTCGGCAAATCATGGGGGGAGGGGCGGGCGGTCATTCACCTCCCAAGCAGTGGCCATTTAGGTATTCCAGTCGCAATGGAGCCGTGGACAGTTCAACATCGCGTGTTTACGTACGATTCTTATGTAAGAAACAATGATTCAGTGGTAGCGGCTCAGCGTGATTTTCGCATTCATTTTAATGTTGGACGGCATGGAGCCGTACCTACCCGACCAACGATTATGAAATGGGTTACAAGTTTTCGGTCCACAGGCAACATTATGGGGAAGAAACCACCAGGCGCTACACGAACAGTGAGGACTCCGGAGAACATTGACAGAGTGAGAACAGCAATGATTAGGAGTCCTGGTCGTTCAGCTCGACGGCACGCATCTTCATTACATATGGGACGTGAGTCGGCCCGAAAAATTTTGAAACGGGATCTCAAGTTTCATCCTTACAAGATTGTGTGTGTACAGGAGTTAAAAGAAACTGACTACCCCCAACGGTTGGATTTCGCTACTCAAATGCAAGTTCTCCTTCACGATGAGCCTGACGTTCTGATTTTCATGAGCGATGAAGCTTACTTTTACCTAAATGAAACAGAACTGCAGATACTGGGCAGAGGAAAACCCAAGACAGCTTCATGCGAAACCTCTCCATTCGCCTCGTGTGATTGTATGGTGTGCGGTGTCGAGACAACATGTTATTGGCCCCTTCTTTTTTGAAGAGGATGGAGTTGCGGTGACAGTGAACGCGAATCGGTACGTGCGTATGATCAACGATTTTTTTTCTTACAACTGCAGATGCTCAACTTGCAACAGGACGTATGGTTTCAGCAAGATGGAGCTACTGCACACACAGCAAGAGTTTCGATGACGTTGCTGCGAAACTTATTCCCAGGTCATGTCATTTCAAGATTTGGAGATGTGCCCTGGCCTCCTCGTTCTCCCGACCTCAACATCTGCGATTTTTTTTGTGGGGACATTTGAAGGAGAAAGTTTTTCAACGCAAACCTCGTAATTTGGAAGATTTGAAAGAGGCAATTCTTGAAGAGGTGGCACTAATCACCGAGGAGAAACTACAGCTAGTATGGCAGAGCTTCCTCAACAGAATTGAAAACTGCATCAGAGAAGACGGCCGTCACCTTTCTGACCTTATTTTTGCAAGTTAAATTAAATGGCATATCCTAACAAACATGTCAGAAAAGTAAATATATTTTTTGTTTTAAAATTAACACCGTTTTGCTGTTTTCAAAATGTTAATACTTCACGTGGTCACCCTGTATATATATGTGTATAAATATTGGTAATTATTTACATTTGTTAAAAATATATTTTTTGGTTAAATTGTAAAATTTATAAATTCTTTTATTGTGTACTTGCCAAAAGACATTTATTCTAAATGTTTTTAGTTGATGCTTTCTAAAAGAAACATTTGGTATTTTCTTTATATCTTATGTTAGATATATGTATGTACCTGTATGTGTATTTGTAAATTCTCGCAGTGGGACGCTTGTATATACAGAAAGATGCAGACAAAATATTTTGTTATTTTTTTAAAGATATTTGAGTTTATATAAGTTGTTATAAATGTCACTAAGATTGATAATATCCCTTCTATCGTTTATTGTGTTTTGGTCTTTTTTTATGTGTATCATTTTCTTAATTATACGTTTATTGTTACATTTTTTTATTTCAAGGATTTCGGTGTTGTCAAAGTCAAATTTATGTTTTTTCTATAAAGCATGTTTCGATAAGGCTGTAGCATTTATTTTGCGACGTTCAATAAGTTTGGTACCGTTTTTATAATAAGGCATGTCTTGCTCCTCAAAATAGCCATTAACTGCCGACATCACTTCTTCGTCATTGGAAAATCTTTGACCACTCAGCCATTATTCAAGTTTGGGAACAGAAAATAATCCGATGGGGCTAAATCTGGCGAATAGGGTGCATGAGGTAGTAATTCAAACTTTAATTCATTAATTTTGGTCATTTCAATAACGGATTTGTGTGCTGGTGCATTGTCCTGATGAAACAATACTTTCTTCTTAGCCAAATGCGGCCATTTTTGCTTGATTTACTCGTTCAAACGTTGCAATAAGATCGCATAATACTCGCCGTTGATAGCTTTTCCTTTTTCAAGACAGTCAATGAAAATTATTCCACGCACATTCCAAAAAAACTGATGCCATAACCTTGCCTGCAGATATAACGGTCTTCGCCTTCTTTGGAGCTGCTTCTCCCTTTTGAGTCCATTGTTTTGATTGCTCTTTTGTCACGGGTGTGAAGTGATGGACCCATGTTTTATCCATGGTTATGAAACGGTGCAAAAATTCTGCTTTGTTGCGATGAAACTTCGCCAAACACTCAACTGAAACATCTTCACACTGTTTTTGCTCGAGTGTATCAAACTCGGTACTCATTTTGCGCACAGCTTTCTCATATCCAAATTTTCAGATAATATGTAATGTACCGCACTTTTTAAGGCCTACTATGTCTGCTAGCTCGCGCACTTTCAATCGACGACCATCCAGTACCGCTTTGTGAATTTTCTTCACCACTTCTGGAATCGTCACCTCATTTTGTCGACCACTGCGATGCTCGTCTTTGCAGCTCGTACGGCCTCGTTTAAACTCTGCTACCCAATATTTCACCGTTGTAACCGAAGGAGCAAACTCACCCAGAGTAGAATCCAGTTCAGCTTTTACATCGGTTGGGCTGAGACCTTTCAAATGGAAGTATTGTATCACGTAACGATGACCAATTTTCTCCATTTTTACAAATTCACTGAAAACGTTCAATATTGACGTCTACCAAACAAATACTAAACAACGTGGCATCTTCAAACTTGAAACGTATGCTTTATAGATTGTGTACTTTCTAATACACTGATATTTTTCAAACAATTACCGCCATCTCTAGGTCAGGCCGGGTACTTATGGGACCGCTCTCGTATGTTATAGATTGTATTTATATTGTATTTAATGGGAGCATTTGATAAAAAAAATTAGATATCTATATGAACCAGTAGGTTTTGTGTACCAATCTAAATGAACTGTTATATGCAGGTGATTCAAGTAGTTGCTATTTTTGCTTTCTATTGCAAATTGAAGCTTTCATGAAAAGAATTAAAGTCGTTTAAAATTTGTTTGTCTCCATGGACTGGTATTACTAAAATACAGTCATCGACATATCTTTTGAAGAAGGGTATGTGGAAGGGAAGCTTATTTAGCAATTTATTCTCTATGACAAGTACACAATTAAAAAAAATTGTTAATTTAAAAATGCTTGCGTGTTTGTAAATTTTACAATATTAAATAAAAGCGTATATTTTTAACAAATGTAAGTAATCATTGGAAATATACAACTGAAAAAGGTATTGCAGATTGAAGAAAATAAATAACTTGAAAAAGGGGGAAACCGTCCTCGAAACGTCAGTAATATAAATGAAATGTATTAGAGTTCGATTATTTAGAGAAGAAACTATGACCCATCGAAATCTGCGCGACGAGATTCTACCATAGGCGTAACACGGTGGTATCCAAACAATACTTAACCTAACTTTAATACTTCTGTATATATTTTTTACTTCAATCGTAATAATTTTTCGCTTACCACTGATAAAATGGTTTTGAAAAAATAGTCTTTTATATAAATTATGAAGCTAACAAGTAAAAACAGCACACACACTATAAACACACGAACAACAATGGACACCACTGCAAACAGGGTCGCCCCTTCAGCGCATAATTGACTCGTCCTAAACCAAATTTCGTCCGAGCGCATTGACTTTGAAGTTTCTTCTCTAAATAATCGAAATCTATTAACACAACAGTCGAAATTCCCAATAAAAGAAGAGTAAAATTTATTTATTAATTGAATAATTTTTACGTGTTTTTGAAGCATTTTAAGTTTCTTTTAAAATATTAACGTAAAACTCTAAATGTTTTTACTTTTACATATTAAAAAAGAAAAGAATAGGTTAATAAATGAAATAAAATAATAAGAAAATAGAAGGTATCAGGGGTATTTAATAAATTCCTGGTATTAAAAAGTTCTGGATAGATATGTTATTTTCGAATACGTTGTGTAACTTTGGTTGCCTATACAAATTCTTTAAATTTACATTTTATAATTATATTCTATAAACATTTGTTATGTGCATATATTTACTTTAATTATAATATCGCTATGGTTTTTATGTTATATCGTTAAAACGAATAACAAATTACACAATCAACACGTATAATTATTGTAATTATTATAATTAATATGAAAAATATAAAGAATAAACTTTAAAGTAATCTATAATTTGAACCTGGATACAAACCTATAATATATAAGTTATATTAGAAATTATTCAAGAAATGCACAAAATCTACAGTATTTACCTAAGGTATGAATTCTAATTACAGAACCGGTTTCTGAGTCCGTCGCCAGCCAACCCACTGGAGATGCTCGCGACTCAGAGATGTCGCTTTCGGACCGCAGATCGTCCGATGTTTCTTCCTGTATCGTTTCGAGATAAACGTAATGTTGACCCGCGCTTCCATGGAGGAATAGATCGGCATCTGTAAAGAATGGGAAATGGTTAAGTTACGAACAGTTTCCTTTTAATGTTCGCCGATGAATAAGCGGCTAATTTATACGCACAGATAAAAGGGGAACGTATTTAAATCGTACTCTGTTGAAACGTCGAAAGGAATTAATTGCGCTGCTGTTGCAATGACGGCATAAATTTGCAACAGTCGAAGTGGTATCTCGGATTGTCGTGTATTTTATCTGAAAGGAGAGCTTACTTATGTGTATTTTTTGATCGGTGTCTACGATTTAAGGGGAACATTTGTATAATAACATAAGATTCTGTTATTCTTTTACGAAATTGAAAAGATACATACATACAGTGGTAGGTAAAAAGATAGTTACCGCAAAAATTGAGGGTATAGTAATAAGAAAATGGAATGATGTACACTACCGTCCAATTAGTTCGGACAGCTAGTGAAATTTAGTAAACTTTTCTAAAAAATAATATAATTGCGTTTGATTGAGATTTATAACCAGTTGCAGGTAAATATATCTATTACAGCACCTACAAATAGCTATTATATTTTATGACTCACTGTGGTAATTCCTGGAATGATCCGTACCGTCGTAAATACGATTATGTTTGAGAAAATATTGAAAGCAAAAAACTTGCGAAACTTACCTGCCCTCACCCCAAAGACTCTTGTGTACCGAAAATTGCATAAGTTTTCAAATAAACTTGTTAGCGTACATGTTAATAAATCGACTGTTAGTAATATCATTCGGCGACATCAACGCACGGGCAGTTTAAGAGATCCGGCACGTTCAGGTCGTAAGAGAATAACATCTCGCGCCGACGATGAGCGTAAAAAATTGCTGAGTAAACGAAATAGGAGACTGACAGCACCCGAAATCGTGGTAGAAATGAATCGCGACCGGTCAAGAAAAATTTCTGATACTGGGGTGTAAAGAAGATTAAAAGATGCAAATCTTCACGGCCGCATTGCTGTAAGAAAACCCTTACTTCGACGGGGAAACAGGCAAAAACCACAACAATTGGCAGAAACAGAGATTGGACACTGGATGACTGGAAAAGGGTCTTACGGACTGATGAATTAAGCTTGAAGTGTTTGGGCAATCAAGGCGTGTTTTTGTAAGAAGAGAGAGTGGTCAAAGAATGCTGTGGGATTGTATAGTGCAAACCGTCAACAAGGAAGAAATTCTGTGCTTGTTTGGGGTAGTTTTTGCTACGCCGGTATAGGGTATTTAGAGTATTTTGCGAAAGGAGGGTTATTTAGAAATATTTCAAGAAAATGAAATACTATCGGGGCTGCGTTTAATCGCCGAAAATTTTGTGTTTATGCAGGACAACGACCCCAAACACTCAGCAGTAGCATGTAAGAATTTCTTAAATAGTGAACAAAACAATAATACCTTACAAATAATGACATGGCCACCGCAAAGCCTCTACGTAAACCCTATAGAATTGTGATGGGATAAATTGAACAGGAGGGTCCGAAAAGTGTGCCCTACCTCAACAACTCATTTGTGGAACACATTGCAAGAAGAATGGAATAGGATACCGAATAGAATTCTTGAAAAACTCGTGAAACGGATGCCTCGATTTGTACCGGGTGCTCTTCGCGCAAAAGGGGGTTACTTCGATGAGCGGAATGTTTAAGATATCTTTATTTATTTACGTCAGAATTACTTTAATTTTTATTATTATATTTGCAATAAAAATTTTAGGTTTTGACATAAATTCGTTTAACTGTTTTCTATTTTTTTAAATTTATATTGGTGTCCGAACTAATATGGACGGTAGTGTATATTATTTTTAAGAAATTTTTATTTAATATAAAAACAAATAATATTTCAATGTATACAGAGATTCAACTTTATAATTTCAGCTACTTCTAAGACCTGTTTAATTGACATCACTTAATCGATTAACGGTAAATTTGCAAGAATTATTGTTTGCAGTTATGTTTTAAATTATTTAGATAAGCTTTGAGTGCGATTTTCACACCTATTGGGTTGGCAACTAAGTACTTTCGGTTTTGTAGTATAAAATAAAACACTTTTTTTTTAAACAAAGAATAGTTTTTAATCAATTATATATTTTCCATTTTGCTCAATGACCTTTTGCCATCTTTCTTTCAGCTGCATGATTCCGCGCTCATAAAATTTCTGGTCCTTATCAGCAAAAAACTGAACCAGGTGCGAGTGAAGGTCATCGTCATTTGTGAAAGTTTTACCATTCAAAGAATTCTGCAAACTTCGAAATAAATGGTAATCAGATGGTGCTAGATCAGGGCTGTATGGGGGATGTGGCATTACGGTTGCGGTTGGGTACACTTCGCGGTTAAGGTTATTGGGGTGTTTAAAGATCCAGCCAAGCTTCAATAGTTTCCCATTGACCCATGACCCATTATCCATATATAAACGCGTCCCCCATCGACTTACACCAGTTTCAGTGCAGTAGTTCAGCCCTGAAGATGTCCCATACAAATGGGTACGAAACGTCGGCAGATATACTAGTGACGCGGTTCCAGCCCGGAAACCCAGAAGCAGATAGCATGGACCACGACCGCGGAAGTCTACGTACCAAACTAACTAATAGTTAAATTTATATTTTTTATAATTGGTTGAAATAAGCTGTGACTACTGAAGTACTTATGTTTTTTATTTTTAATTTTTAATTTTATAGAAATGAGAATTTAGAATAAATAAAATATTTTTTTTGAAGATGAAAAAGTGTTTTATTAAATCCTACTTAAACTTTTCCGATATCTTGTTTCATTTAAAAGTTATATCGACTTTATCTTTGTTAAAGAGGGTGGGTTGAAATAAGCTGTGATCCACTGTATTTTGGAAAAAATATATTATAATTGTTGCGGATATTAATGTTTTCTATATATTCTTGTTATGTTCTGAATATTTGTCTAAGAAATAAACAAATAAGGAAAAAGAAACTAAAATGAACTAATTAAAATGTCTAAAAAGTAATTGCTCAAGAATTCGCCTTAAATATCAAATAATAGTTTCATCTACATTTTTGATATTATTAAAACACTCAAAAGTAAGTCGAGCAAATATATGAACCTACATATCTTATAATTTCATGGTCTATGAATTCCGATAAGAAACACCGTGCGAATCGCAAACGTACTTACACTTTTGAATAAGAACTTATTGTTCAGGGTACCGTATATAATTCATTTATAATATCCCTAACCGTTATAATAAAGTCTCTTGTGTTTGCAAAAATAGTCGCCTCGTCGAAAGAAATAACAATCATCACATGTGACATTTCCTAACGGTATGTCCATTGTGTTTGCTTTACGGTGAATTCAACACGTTTTTGATTTACTGATAAGTGTAAATCTTGCATCGACAGAACGTATTGGTGTTATGATGTAATAAAATCTTATTATAAGTACATTTATGTCTGATGTGTTTAATTTACAGTTGGGATCAAAAGTAATAAAATTTCAATGAAAGATTAACACACGTAAAACAGAGAAAATAAGATCGTTATGTTTAGAAATTCTTGTTAACTTTCACATGTACACGAGGTTTATGCATATTTAACTGTTTGGTCAAAACTCATCCTATGCCTGTTCAAAAGATATTAGTCAAGAGTGTACATACGAGGGTGGTCTGAAAACTATCCGACCTAACAAAGGTACAAGACATTTTTTCTTGAAATTTATATTTATTTTTCTACATAGTCTCCTTGTAACTCTACACACTTCTTCCAGCGATGCTCCCATCTCTTTAATACGTCCAAATAGTACTCGGCGTTTTTCTATGCAAAATAATTGTTCACGTAGGTGATTGCTTTCTTATTTGACGAAAATCTCTGTCCTCCGAGCGCAATTTTTAGATGAGGGAACAAAAAGAAGTCGCTTGGGGCTAGATGTGGTGAGAGTAAGGTGGATGGTCAAGCAGTTCCAACCGTAATTTGTGGATATTCGCCATGGCAACCGCTGAGGTGTAAGACGGCACGTTGTCTTGGTGAAACAGGATTTTCTTTTTCTGCAAATGTGGCCGTTTCCCCACAATTCCTGCCTTCAGCTTGTCAAGTAATGATGCGTAGTAAGCTCCTGTAATAGATTTTCCTTTTTGAAGATAATCGATTAAGATAATTTCATGGCTATCCCAAAAACTGTCGACATCACTTCCCCAGCCGAAAAAACAGTTTCTACTTGTTTTGGAGCTGGTTCCCCCTTTGCAGTACACTGTTTTGACTGTATTTTTGTTTGGTGTATCCAAGTTTCATCTACAGTAATTAATAGGCGCCAAAACTCGGGTTTATTACGCCTAAACTGCGTCAACAGAGCATTGGAAATGTTCATTCGAACACGTTTTTCGTCTAACGTTAGCAAATGCGGCACCTAACGCGCGGACAGCTTTCTCGTGCCTAAATCTTGTTTTAACATGTGACAAACACGTTCTTTTGACATATCCATAGCCTTTGCTATCTCTCTCACTTTAATTCGACAGTTGTCTAGCACCAGTTGGTAAACTTTAGCGATGTTATGGTCAGTAGTTTCAATTTTTGGACGTCCCGAACGTTCATCGTCTCCCATGTTCTTACGGCCACGTTTAAATTCTGCTGCCCAAAATTTCACTGTGGTAAATAATGGTGCAGAGTCCCTGTAAACAGGGTCCAACTCATCTTTGATTTGCGTAGGTGTATTGCCTTTCATAAACAAATCTTTAATGACAGCTCGATACTCGATTTTCTACATTTTCACAAAAACATCGACTCACTCAAAAGAATGTCAAATAACAACTGTGCGTCCAGAGTGGCTGAAACTTTGAGTATCTGACATTAGATACAGAACTGCATTCCCTAGCTTTTATTGATGGGTGCTGCCATCTTCACGTTGAGGTCGGAAACTTTTCAGAACACCCTCGTACATAGAGTATCGGGCAATTGAATTAGACACACCCTTGCGTATTAAGAAACTTGTAATACAAGTCGTTTATATTTAAATATATTTCAAATTTTAGTTTGTAAACGGACTTAGTTGTAAGAAAGGGTCTATTCCTAGGAAAAACAATCAATATACCAGGGGTTATTTTTTAAATATGGACCGTTTGTGAATGAGATTGAGAATAACGTGCAATTGCCACAGTGAGTTGGCGTGTCTTCTTCCAGTGACTTTATGCGCGTTATACGCCATTTGCAGCCGTGTTGTTTATCTGTGTGCTGAGCTGCAGAAGTTTATAATATTTAAACAAATTAAAAACAACGTGAAATACGATCTGCAATTCGATTCTTGTATGCATGTCATATTTGTGAAGTGTATGATGATAATGTTATGAATATTAGTAAAGTGCGAATATTCAACGGGCTTCTATAAAGCGTAAGTAAATATTTTGTATTATTGTCTTTTTTTGTTCCTGGCAAAGTTGAAAAAATGCCAAAATCATAAGGTGGCTCGCCAGGTACTGTAAAGTAAAGAAACTCAACTTTACTAACAGTCTTTCATATAACGGTAGAAGATCTGACGATTAAGTAAGCAAGTAAATATTAGGAGCGGAAAGTTCTGCTCGTTCTAGTCACAACAAGTTTCAACAAGTGTACGCATATCCATTTGACCATAGCCATAATTGTTTCTCTCTTTTTATAACTGAATGCATGCATACTAGCCTAGCAAATGAATTAAAACGAAGATGATTTGTGTTATTATTAAGTGAGACGCGATCGTGTACGTATGGCTACTGATAAAGTTCATTTACGCCACTGTATTTTGTATTCAATAAGTAATAAATGCTACAGAAGCGTGTAGAAATTGAAAGTGTTTGGTGAAGGTAAAGTTTCTGATAGAACATGCAGAAGATGGCTGATAAGCCGCGCTCTGGGCGACCATCTTCGATCGACAACGATACTGTCAAGATGTTAGAGCAAAATCCCTATTGACAACATCGGAGATTATGGAAAGTCTTGATTCAGTTCAACAAACCATTTCGGACCATATTCGGAAACTAGGATTGGAGTAGAAATATTCGAGATGGGTGCCATATAAGTTAAGTGAGCTGAATTTGAATGATCGAGTCATCATAGGCACATCTCTGCTTTCACGGAAGAGAATTGAACCCTTCTTGGGCCGGATGAAACTGGGGATGAAAAGTTGATTACCTACAACATCGTAATGAAAAGGGATATTGTGAATCTGGAAAACCTGCCCCCTTTACCTTTAAACAGAAGTTGAGCCTGAGTAGAATGTTGTGTATATATGGTGGGCCATTCAAGGATCAATACATTTTGAGCTATTGAAACCGAACGAAAAACTAAATTCGGAGAGGTACTGTCAGCAATTGGATAATTTAAGAACAGCACTCCAAGAAAAGACGCCATCATTCTGCTTCATGAAAATGCCAGGCCACTTACTCTTTAGGGGACTCGTCAAAAACTCGCTAGAAAGTCGCAGGGCTAGGCTGGGACATTCTGTCGGATTCATCATACTCTTCGAACCTAGCATCCTCCGATTATCGCTTGTTTCTGTCCTTACAAAAGTTTTGCGGCGCGAAAAATTCAAAGAACAGGAAGATATCAGACAAGCACTGGTCCAATTTTTCGTCTCTACGGATAAGGCATTTTTTAAAAATAGTATACACAAGAAGTCATAAATAATTATTGAAATTATTGTATATTATTTAATAAAGTTTATTCAAGGTATGAAAAATTTATTATTTTATTTTATTCTAAAAACGGACAGAACTTTCCGATAGACCTGATAGTTATTAGGAATTTAGATTGTAAAATCCTTTAATCAATTATTAATTATCAAGTTATTAGAAATATTACCAACCCTCCTTAATACGTACAAAATAACGAGCTTTACAGTTGTGAATCGCTAGTTAGAACATGTGTTTAAAGTTTTAATTGCAATACAATCAAACTAGTGTTACAAGAGATACAAACTTATTAAAAATTCTTTAAGCGTTTCTATTTTCCGATAAAAGAAATGATTAACATTAATTTACTTAACAGGAAAGAATATCTATAGTTAATGAACTTTATAGGTGTTCATTATATCCACTGATGTATGTATGTACATATATATGGATATGCAATGTGTGTACATATATACCTAGATATATCTAATTATAAATATCTATCAGCTGTGTGGGGTATTATGAAGTGCTGCTTTATCTTTCTCTTTAAAATACTACATTCAACACAAAAATATCTTGAAACATATACAATTTCCTGTTTGAAATATTCAGACACACATTTATACATACAGAAAATTTCCACAAGAATTTTTAGAAATTAGTAGCACCGTTCCAATGAAGAACACTGACACTTGGTTTTAATTTATTTACGAGAAATCAATTTATCTCTTGTTAAAGTAATATGCTTTGGTTATCAGTTCTTAGATAATTACGTATCAATATATGCAAGACTGGCATACAAAACAGGCAGTTCTCGTAATTGTACGTCCAATTAGATGATTTAATGACTTTCAGAGGCGATATAATGATGGAAAAATAACAAAATCTAAAACGAATTTTCTGATATTAATGAAAAAAAACTATTTTTACAGAAATACAGTGATGTGTATACACGATGATACGTTTGCAGGAATAACTATTAATTATTTACTGGTATGATAGTCTTGTAGGAATCAATACGAATATAATTGATAAGCAATTATTTTTTTTGTTGTAATACGATTTGAGACTTCCTCTGAAAAGAAATACTGCTTTGGATAAAATCAGTATTTCAATAAGTGCAAGTAGATTATATGTGTTTCCGATATTTATTTAAAAACGTGCCTTTAATATTTCTTCTGTGTAAAAAGACTTGATAATTGCTATTTTGTTTGCAAGATTGCATTAGAAAAAGTCGAAATAAATATTAGGTTAATTACCAGGTGTACTAGAAAGTCGTTACTGGTTTTTTTTTGTAAAAAACTACATAAATTTCAAGAAAATGTAAAAATTTATTTATTCCAAGTATTAGCCATTTGATTCTACACATATTGCCCATCTTGCAGGCAATTTATGGATGCCATCCCAAAAAAACTGTTTCTCTTTTGAGCAAAACTATTCATCGAGCCATTTTCTAACTTCTTCGCAATTGGCGAAGTGCTACTCTGCCAGCGTGTGTTCCGTTGATGCGAAAAAGTGATAGTCGGACGGGGCAAGGTCTCGTGAGTACGGCGGGTGCGATATTATGTCCCATACAAGCGCTTTCAACGCTTCCTTGACCGGTTTTTCTGTATGAGACGGCGTGATATCGTGCTGTAAAAAAACACTCCTACGAGTGAAATTTTCATTTTAAGAAGAAAATCTGAGCTGTAAATTGTTATAGTAGATAGAAAATGCCTAGAATAGCATTACTAGACTGAAATCAAATTATTGCTTTACACTAAGAGGGTTACAGTCAAGTGAAAATATCAAAGATAGTGAAAAAAAGAATGACTGAAACTGGCAGTGTAAGTGATAAACCAAAGAGTGGACGTCTAAAAAAGCTGTTAAGCTGATGAACAGATTTAAAAGTTACATAGTTGCTTAAGAAATCGTAAGACAGTTAGCGCAGAACTAGCTCAAGATTTTGCGCGAACATCTGGTACTTCGGTACATGCTTCAACAGTAAGGCGATACTTGCTCAGATCAGGCTTGAGGGGATGCGTGGCCGTGAGACAACTCTTGCTACGACGAGGTGACAGAGGTAAACGATTAAAATATGCCAGAGACCACGAAACTTGGGGATATAATGGGTGTCGACAAGTACTATGGACTGACAAATCTAAATATTATAAATTATTTGGACGTTTCGTACCCATTTGTATGGGACATCTTCAGGGCTGAACTCATACAAATGGGTACGAAACGTCGGCAGATATACTAGTGACGCGGTTCCAGCCCAGAAACCCAGAAGCAGATAGCATGGACCACGACCGCGGAAGTCTACGTACCAAACTAAATATCAATTATTTGGAACGAACGGACGTCAGTATGGGGAATCGTTATTGGAACCATGTTTACACATAATGCATAGAGGAAGCAATATCCAAGTTTGAGTTTATACTTCGACAACAAGTGTGAGTGAAATTGTAAAAATAGAGGGTAAATTAACTGGTGAGAAATACAGAATACTATTATAAGAACATACCGTACCATCACAGCAGCGATTTAATGGTAATAATTTCATTCTACAGCAAGATAATGATCCCAAGCATTCCTCAAAACTTGTGAAAACTTATTTAACACAGCAGGAAGCAAATGGGGCATTGCAGACTATGATATGGCCACCTCAAAGTCCTGACTTAAATATTATTGAGCATGTGTGGGATTATCTTGACAGAAAAAAGTGTGGAAGGGGGTCAAAGAACAAAAATGAGCTGTGAACAACAGAAAGAGTGGTACAATATTCCTGAAAATTTCATTAATTCATTAATGGAAAGCGTACCAAGAATAATGCAGGATACCATAAAAAATAAAGGTGGTCATACAAAATATTGAAAATTTATGTGATCAACTTGTGTAAGATTATTATTTATCCTTTTATAATAGTTTCTTGTAAAAATCAAGAAGGTGCTCCTTTCATTTGCACAGTACTGTATGTAGTACGTTACAATTTACTAAAAACAAGAAATAATGAAATCTTATGCCGAACAAAATAATGACAACGACGAATGTTTTGTTCAATTCAAATCAGGTAGTCTCGCTTTGATAGAGCGATATTATTCTCAGCGATATGGGTGCTTCCATTAATGTCCGAAATATGGGAATATAATTCCCTCAATATTTTTGTGAAAACAAGGAACGTTGCAATATATTTTTTTATACACGTCTTACATAATATTGAACTGAAGTTAAGCTGTTGTAGTTTATTTTTGTAAAGGGTGACCACGGGATGTATTTACATTTTTGATGGGACTGTACTCGGCCACGGCAAATCATGGGGGGGAGGGGCGGGCGGTCATTCACCTCCCAAGCAGTGGCCATTTAGGTATTCCAGTCGCAATGGAGCCGTGGACAGTTCAACATCGCGTGTTTACGTACGATTCTTATGTAAGAAACAATGATTCAGTGGTAGCGGCTCAGCGTGATTTTTGCATTCATTTTAACGTTGGACGGCACGGAGCCGTACCTACCCGACCAACGATTATGAAATGGGTTACAAGTTTTCGGTCCACAGGCAACATTATGGGGAAGAAACCACCAGGCGCTACACGAACAGTGAGGACTCCGGAGAACATTGACAGAGTGAGAACAGCAATGATTAGGAGTCCTGGTCGTTCAGCTCGACGGCACGCATCTTCATTACACATGGGACGTGAGTCGGTCCGAAAAATTTTGAAACGGGATCTCAAGTTTCATTCTTACAAGATTGTGTGTGTACAGGAGTTAAAAGAAACTGACTACCCTCAACGGTTGGATTTCGCTACTCAAATGCAAGTTCTCCTTCACGATGAGCCTGACGTTCTGATTTTCATGAGCGATGAAGCTCACTTTTACCTAAATGGGACAGTGAACCAACAGAACTGCAGATACTGGGCAGAGGAAAACCCAAGACAGCTTCATGCAAAACTTCTCCATTCGTCTCGTGTGACTGTATGGTGTGCGGTGTCGAGACAACATGTTATTGGCCCCTTCTTTTTTGAAGAGGATGGAGTTGCGGTGACAGTGAACGCGAATCGGTACGTGCGTATGATCAACGATTTTTTTTTCTTACAACTGCAGATGCTCAACTTGCAACAGGACGTATGGTTTCAGCAAGATGGAACTACTGCACACACAGCAAGAGTTTCGATGACGTTGCTGCGAAACTTGTTCCCATGTCATGTCATTTCAAGATTTGGAGATGTGCCCTGGCCTCCTCGTTCTCCCGACCTCAACATCTGCGATTTTTTTTTGTGGGGACATTTGAAGGAGAAAGTTTTTCAACGCAAACCTCGTAATTTGGAAGATTTGAAAGAGGCAATTCGTGAAGAGGTGGTACTAATCACCGATGAGACACTACAGCTAGTATGGCAGAGCTTCCTCAACAGAATTGAAAACTGCATCAGAGAAGACGGCCGTCACCCTCCTGACCTTATTTTTGAAAGTTAAATTAAATGGCATATCCTAACAAACATGTCAGAAAAGTAAACATATTTTTTGTTTAAAAAATTAACACCGTTTTGCTGTTTTCAAAATGTTAATACTTCCCGTGGTCAGCCTGTATATAAATATTTTTATTTTAATAAATCTATTAAATGTTTACAATATTTTTACGAGCGAATAAATAAGTGTTCCATTCTTTGTAAATAAAAGGACTTTGATTACGAAATTAAACTTCTGAACCTATCTCAATTTATTCAAATCAGGATAACGTAGCACTTTGAGAAAGAATGTATATAACATGTCATACATTCACTTAATTAGTATACGCCAAGTTTTAAGTTTAATTTAAATAAATTCAAAAATAAAGAAGTTTTAATGAGTCAGTGTTTAAATCCGTTAGTACAGAAATGTATTTCCAGCATATCTTTTGTTGAAACATTGTTTAAATAGTCCGGATTCCGGAAAAACTTTCTTCAAGTGGCATTAAGTGATGTAGAGAAATGCAGTCCATTAACCGCCAACGGTAGGTAAAGTTCACAATACATAGATCACAGTAATTAGAGACAGCGTGGAAAACACACGAGTAAAAACTAAATTGTTGCGCATTGCTTCAATGTTTGTGCATTTGCGTGTATAAATCGTTTTCCCAGGCGATTTCGATGCTTCAAGCGAAATTACTAATTAGTTGCATATTGTAACAGTAGAGAAACCGTATTTTGGAATTAAAAATAGGTGGAATTTCTGTTATTGTGTCTTTTGGAATATTTTCGTTTATAAATATTTTAATAAATGAAAAATATTTTCCGTTTTAATTCAGAAAATTATGAAATTATTGTTTTACCACAATTGATTCATTACTTAACTCTGGTAAGTCCATCAATCATCTTAATTTCTGCAACGTTTTGAATGCGGTGCCAGTTTTGCGCTGGCAGGAATTCATAGATGTTCTTTAGGAATAATAATAATATTGTATTTTGTCATTAAAGTTGTTAGGTATTTAAATCCCTTTAATAATATAGTAATGACAATTGTGGAGTAAAGTGCAAACTTACATTACAATTGTAAGCTTTAATACGAGGGTAGTCTTTCATATTTCAGGAACTGCCAACACTGTTAGTGTTACCTCAGATCTGATGATTGTATCGTCATTTTTCACAGTATATTTACCTTGACAGTTTTATTATCCGGTCGCTAGTTCTATTGTTGACAGTAACTTGAAAATTTTGTCAACGAAAAAATGGAATTAACTCGTGAACATTCTCGTGCAATTATTTCTCATAACTTTCAGCGTGGATTATCTCAACAAGAATGCATCGACGAGCTCGAAAACTACAGTATATCGTTGGTATAGTGAATTCAAACTTTGACGGCGTTCTTTGGACGACGAATTTCGTGAAGGTCGTCCCACAAATGATTGTCGATTGGTGCCAAGAAATGCACAAAAACTACAATGACGGTACTTTAAAGAACATTTATAAAGTCGTCACAGGTGATGAATCTTGGATCTATACGTATGAGCCCGATAGTAAATAGCAGTCGACTGTGTAGGTATTCCAAGATGAGCCAAAACCAACAAAAGTTGTTTGCGCTCGAAGCACATCAAAACAAATGGTCGCCTGTTTTTTCGGAAAAGCCGATCACGTTGCAACCGTGCCTTTAGAGAGTTGTAGAACGGTCAATTCCGAATGGTACACACCTATTTGTTTGCCAAAAGTTTTTGAAGAAATAAGGAAAACAAACTGAAAGCGACAGATTATTCTCCACCATGACAATGCGAGCTCTCACAGGTCAGTTCAAACAATTGAATATTTGACCGGGCAAAACATTGAATTGATGAGCCATCCGCCGTACAGCTCTGAGCTAGCATTCTGTGATTTCTTTTTGTTCCCATACGTGGAGAATAAACTTTGTGTTCAATGGTTTTCTACACCGGAAGAGGCAGTTGAGGCATTCAAAACTCATATTTTGGAGATACCGCCTTCACAGTGGCAGCAATGCTTTTCGGATTGATTTAAACGAGTGCAAAAGTGTATGAATTGACTAGTATTTCTTAGTACATAATAAGAGATACTCGATGATACGAGTTCAGTTGGCGTAAGGAGAGAAAGTTCTATTTCTAGGTATATCGCCTAATTACTAATCTATAATATTTACATTATGTCTAAGGTCGTTGATTCATAGAGTCTTTGTAAAACATAACATCAAAACTATCTTCAAGCCCCATATTGCCTTCCTTTGTCAAACAATCTAAAAATTTCTGGCGTTTACAGGATTTTATGCTTGGGTGGCAGTGTGTACATTGGCGCTCGTATTCATAACTATATAAGTTAATGTACCAAATGAGGCGCGTGTTTCGTTTACAATATCAGTTTACTGGTCCTCTTTTTCTAGATCTCTATGAACTACGAGTACATGCATCATAATCGTTGATGATTCCAAATAGTTGGTTTCCCGTAATAGATTCATGTGCTCGATGCTCATTGTTTTTGTTTAATTGTAGGCTTATCCTTGTTGAAGTGATCTGCATATGTTTGATGTTAATAGCAATTACAACTAAGACTTTCTTCTTCTAAAACCCGCATTAAGCATTTGAAGAAAGTTCTTTTAGTGTATATGATAGAAAATTCTGATAAATATTATGCTTTTCCTTTTCATATGGTGTTACAATAGTCTTAGTTTAATAAGTAACTTAGTTCTGTCCTTATAACATTAAGGAATTTAAAATCTAATTTCTAGGTTTTATTATCTATGTAAGTATAGTTTTCTTTCGCATTAACACAAAAACTATCTTATTAACACAATTAATTATTTTCATTAGGTTCGCATTGTCGAGGAGCTGGATTATCTTCACATTAGTTAATTTGAGTCGCTTCTAGAGCGAGAGGGGAGCGTACAAGTAAGTGGAGGACCCCTAAACAAATGCACAGAGAAGCATTTCTTACGGTTAAAGGTGATATATTATTATATAATATAAACAATAATTTTATAGTAAAGTAATGTTTATGTGTATAGTTGTGGTTAACCGCAATTAGAAATCTGAGACGTTAATATAGTAGCGAAATAAATAGAAAAAAATGAAAACATGATAAGTGAATAATTTCTAATAATAAAATTATTTCTAAGTCGTGTAATTTAACCTGAGTATCAAGCATACATACACATTGACAGGTATTCGAGCTAATCGGGCGAATTATCGCTTATTTTATCGTATAGTATGCGGCATGTGGCTGCTAATTAACGGATATTATATTTAATAATTTACGTTTATACATCTTGGTAACATAAATAGAGCATAATGAGAGAAAGAGTGAGCGTAACGAATAATACACGGTAAACTGTTCGGTATGGTTGCGATAATTGATTAATGAGTTTCGAATGGCACGTTTCCTTAAAAATGGAGATTTTTTAACGAAAATATTTATGCAAATTAAATTAAATCAGTTTACGAATCGCATTCTCAAATCGCTGACTCTTTAATTTCCTTAAATGTAAATAAATCAAATCATAAAATTTGTGTTTATGATCTGTTTGGTAAATATTTTACTTCTCTTGACTTGAATATGTTTAACAACAAAATGGATAATAAAACAACATACACAAATAAACATAAGAAGTATGACCTAGAAAAATTAAATGACTTAAAAATGATTGAATAAGAAATTAATGAGAGTGCAACTTAAGTCGGTTACTTTTTTTTGTAAAAAATGCCTTTATTTTATAATCAAAATAAATGAACATATTATTCAAAGTATTGTCCATCTGAAGCTACAAGTTTTCCCATCTTTCGGGCAATTGATGGATTCCTTCCCAAAAGAACCGTTGATTCTTTGAGGCTAAGAACAAACTAAGCCAATTTTTGATTCCTTCAACTGAAGTGATGCGTATTCCAATAAGGGCATTCTGCATCGATCGAAATAAATAGTAGTCAGAAGGGGCAATATCTAGGCTACAAGGTGGGTGAGGTAAAACTTCCCAGCCACTGTTTTACACAGTTTTTAACTGGTCTTGCAACATGAGGCCGAGCGTTGTTATGATGGAATATTATAGACTCATGTCTGGTCGCATATTCTGGTCGCTTTTTGGCGACTGCTCTCTTCAAACGAATTAATTGTTGTCTGTATAGCTCGCCCGTAATAGAATCACCGGGTTTTAACAGCTCATAATGAATAACACCCGTCGAATCCCACCAAATAGACAACATTACCTTGGTACCATGAATATTTGGCTTCGCCGTTGATGTTGTTGGCTGGCCAGGGTTTACATAACATTTTTTTCATTTTGGATTATCGTAATAAATCCATTTTTCATCACTAGTAATGATTCGATGCAAAAACGACTCCTTTTTATAGCGTTCAAGCAGCATTTGCGACATGCAAAATCGTCTTTCAACGTCTCTTGGCTTCAATTCATGTGGTATCCAATTTCCTTGCTTTTGGATGAATACCAATGCTTTTAAACGTTTTTAAATGGCTTGGTGAGGTACTCCCAACGTTTTTGCAAGTTCTTCTTATGTTTGACATGAATCTTCATCATAATGTCTCCAGTTCCTCGTCTTAAAACTTTTTTGGTTGACCTGGACACGGTCTGTCTTCAACGCTGAAATCACCGCTTTTAAAGCGTCGATACCATTCACGACATGATTTTTTATCGGAGCAGATTCACCATACACTTCTGCAAGCAATCGTTGAGCTTCAGTTGCACTTTTCTTCCAATTAAAGCACAAAATTAAAGCTTCCCGCGAATGTAGTTTATTTAACACAAATTCAGACATTTTCAATGAGCTCAAAAATAATGTTGTTGTACAAAATTCAAAACAATGTAACTAAATATAGTTGACAGATGTCAAACCTTTCCATAAAAAAAACCAGCTGTCATACTCAATTATATATAACAACTATATAATAAAAGGCAGATGGCGCAGTTTCAACTGTTTTTGAAGGGCGACTGCAAGTTGTCTCCTTAATAACGTCAATTATTAAATTTAAGATCGCTACGTTTATTGGTTTCGTTGTGACGAGATGGATAGTGTTGATATTTATACCAGCATCAAGTACTTCTTCTCGAAACCTCTCAAAAACAAGAAAAGCTCGTAAGCAACATATATTTATAATAAGATAAAGGATGGTTTGAAGAATTCGGCTCCCTCACTTTCCATAAATGGGTTGGCACGTAATCGACGTCCGAAACCTGGCACTATATCGGAAAATGTTGAACAGTACATGGTATGGTGTTAAAAAACTCGTTTGAGAGAGTGCAAGCTATAAATATCTCCGAAGAACGCATAAAATACAGTTTGAATTAGGAGTTGCGAGGTGGATGCCATGATTCCTCAGAGTTTATCAAAAATTGACGCGAATGCGAGTATTTGAAATGTTTTCGAAAATACAAATCGCCACAGATCAGGCTTAGGTTCATCATTCTACGCTTTAAACACAATAACAATCTAAATGGTGGTGGCACATTGGTTTTTCTTTCCAAAAAAGACGATGGCTGGTTTATATAGTAATGGCCTTCATTTCTTTTGGGATAAAAAAGCTATTCTCCTTGTTGATTACCTTCCAAAACGTTAGACCAGCACAGACGCTTATTACACGCAAAAAAATTAATGAAATGTGTGTTGGTTTAGCCAAAAAAAAGTAATTTTCCACTAAAACGTGATCCACCGTTCTTTTTCTGGATACCAAAACCTACGACGAACATTGAGATGAAGAATGGAGGTAGATTGGGCTAATAATGAAAGAGGTAACAGAAAGAATATTAGGAAAATTCAAGAACTAACGCGAGTTCTATAACAAAACAATAAAGCAAGGCTAGAATTGATGAAGTAATGACATTAAGAAAATGAGAGAAAATATAAGCAGATAAGACAATAAGTAGAAAAAAATATGCAAAGGGATAAAAAGAATGGATCTAGATCGAGAATATTAAAAAAAATTAAGAATGTATTTAAGTTAAACATGAATGTGCATTGAGCGTCAAGGAAATATTTTTGAATATCACTTGTAAATTTATTCTTACGTCTTTTGTTGTTAAAAAAATTAATTTTTAAGTTTTATATATGTTAAATAAATGTGTCAAGTATTATTTTCTTTAATAATAAACACTTACTTATGATAAAATAACAAAGGTTACATAGATTTTTAACGAATGTTCTAAGAAGGGATATCTTTGTGCCGATATAAAATAAAACAATAAATTAACCTTTATACACAAGAAATAGGTAGTAATTCTTGTAAATCATAGCAGATATTAAACCTAAGAAAATGTAAATTTTAATTAATAAAAAGTAAATAAATATTGGAAAGACGAAGACAATATCAGTTAAATATTTGAAACATCGGATATCGGCGTACGCCTGTGGTTTGCCGGCCATATTCGTCACTATATACAGGGTGCTTCAAAAAGAATATACGTATTACAAAGTATTATTTTGTCCAAATTATCGATCGCTGCGCCTAGGCTCGGCTATTGGAGAAACGAATACATAGTCTAGTTCCAGGTTGAGCTACCAAATTGATCCTCCGAATGGGTGGAACATTCGCAGATGGTATCGACAGTTTTTAGATACAGGATGTGTATGTAAATGAAAGAGTTCTGGCCGCCCTCGTGTTTCTGAAAAAAATGTTGCACGAATTCAAACTGCATTCCAACGTAATCCTTCAAAATCAACTCGTCGTACCAGTCGGCAGTTACAACTGCCTACAACAACAATTTAGCGTGTTTTGAGACGTCGGTTGGTTATGAAGTCGTACAAGTTACAGTTATTACAAGTTCTGCGTCCTGATGACAAACGGAAACGTGTGGCATTTTGTAACGAGATTCATGATGCTATTGACAATGATAACACTTTCGCACAACGCTTCGTGTTCAGTGATGAAGGGACTTTTCATGTTAGTAGTCTGGTAAACAAACACAATGTTCGAATTTGGGGTCTAGAGAACCCACATGCAGCCATTGAAAATCAATGTGTTTTGTGCGATATCCCGATCATCTGTTTACGGCCCTTTCTTCTTTGACGGAAACACGGTTAACGGTCAGCAGTATCTCGCTATGTTACAAAACTGGTTGTTTCCGAGGCTGCACAAAAACAACTTCATTTTTCAACAAGACGTGGCACACCCTCATTGGAGTCGCCAAGTGCGTGAATATTTGAATGAAATTCTACCAAACCGTTGGAGTGGTCGTCAAGGAGCTAGCGATTTAGTATATCTCAGCTGGACTCCACGGTCACCGGATTTGACACCCTGTGACTTCTTCCTGTGGGGCTTCGCTAAAGACAACGTTTATGTACCACCACTCCCACAGAACCTGGAAGAGTTGAAGAAACGGATCCGTACTGCCATAACATCGGTGACGATGGACATGCTTGCCCGAGTATGGGAGGAATTTGATTGTCGATGTGATATTGGTGTCGCTGATGGAGGACATATTGAACATATGTAATCTGAACTTGAGAGGTTCTTAAATAAGTGTGTTAAGTTTCATATTCGTATGTCTTAAAGTTTAATAAATATATGCATTCGAAATACGTATATTATTTTTGAAACAGCCTGTATTTACGTGCATTTAATGGAATAAAAACAGAATAATCTGTCTTAGTTCAATTTAGAAACTGCTATAAATCATTTATTATTTATTTTAGAATAATAGTGCATTAAAACTTTTATATTCAAAATTAAATTATCTTTAAAAAATTTAAAAATATACAGGATATTCCATTTAAAAAAATGTCAAATCTCGAATTATTTATGAAATGCGTCATTCGATTGTTTGATTGCTAATTGTATATCATTCAGCGTTAAAAATACGACTAGTTTGATAATTTAACCCAATTCGTAGGTATGATATGATAATAACGAAGCACTTAATAATTTTGATCGTACAATACAGAATTCGTCTACATTTAGACAAAACACTGCGAATATAAATGGAAAGAATTTTGAGGTTACGTCACAATGTGTGTAGGTATCGTTCTCTATTGTTAGGGAACCTTCAAATAGTTATTAAATAAAAGTAGTACACATTATGTAATTTACTCTCAATAATGCAATAAGAAGTTCTTGTGTGAACTGGATTAATAGAAAAATATTGACGAGACAATATAAATCGGAAAACTGTAGTTACGCTTGAAAAAATTGATATAATATTGAGACTGTTTGCGTTTTATACAATCACATTTACCTCAATTAATCATCAGAGCAAATAAAAATTGTATTACGAAACGACGAAATTATCAATAGAGCGGTTGTATCCGTGTTTTCGTCTTGTCAAATAACTTTCTCGGCTTATTTTTACGAAATTTGCATGTAATAAAAACAAGGTGAAATGAAAACAAATGACTTATGGCAATATAAATCATTGACTTGTCGATAATTCTGTGATAAGAAATTATTTTTTTTTTACTGGAATTGTAATAATGACTAAATATAAACGAAATTTTGGTAAGAATTTATTTTGTTCACCACTAAGAACATTTTACAATTTTAAATTGATCAAAAAGGACATTGAACTATGCACAAAGGGTACTAGGAAAGTTTTGCAATATGACGCAACAATGAATCGTAGGAAGCTGCTTGTTGCTGCATGTTGAGACATGTTCATACGTCCATAGTAGCCGCCACGCCATGTCGATGGGCTCAGTTATTCATTAGGAGTGAGAATGTAAAATGTTTGCGATGGCATCGTGGTCACGAAATGAGATAAGGGCAGTTTTGCGTTATAATTTCGTGCGTGGTTTAAACATAGACCAGTGCTTCGAAGAAATGACTCTGGCTAGTTGATGTTTGTCCACATCGCACGACGATATTCAGGTGATATAGAGAATTCCAAAGGGAGAAATTTAACTGTGGAGGATTCTGAGAGGCCGGGAAGGCCACGAACGTCAGTTACGGAGGAAAACGTTACTATTATGAGGAAAATGCTTGGCGAGGACAGGCGAGTAACTTACCAACAGATAGAGGGTACTTCAGGCCTAAATGCACCAGCAATTTGTTCGACTATGCATGATCATTTGCATGTGAAGAAACTTTGTTCTCTCTAAAAAAGTTTAATAAGGGACAATCTCGGTGTGTGAACAACATCGTGATAGGTGAGGAGACTTGGTTGTACTATTACGATGTGCCGAACAAAGCTCAAAACAAAGTTTGGGTCTTTGATGATGAGGACACACCCGTAGTTGTCAGAGAATCCCGATCTGTAAAGGAGAAAATGATGAATGAAGCTGTATTTTTCAAATCGAGTGGAATTGTAGAACGCGTCGTCTTGGACACACAGAAGACAGTCACAGCTAAGTGATATACCGAACAGTGCCTGCCTAAAGTCATTGGATCTATGAAGAACCTGCGTCCAAATTTAAGAATGGACACCTGGTTCCCCCATCACAATAATGCTCCAGCTCACCCCGCCAAAGCCTGCACCGAATATTTGACCACGACAGGATCGAAACTTGTCGAGCACCCTCCCTACAGTCCAGATCTTGCTCCTTGCGACTTGGCACTGTTCCCGCATGTGAAAATGAAGCTAAAAGAGAGGCGGTTTTCCAGTGATGAGGACCTTCTGCGGGCTTGGGATAACGAGTGTGCTTTACTCCCTAGTGAAACTTGGCAGAACTGGTTTAAAGATTGGTTTCAGAGGATGGAGAGGTGTATTGAGTGTAGAGCAAATTACTTTGAAAAAATTAAATAAACAAAGCTGTATTGCAAAACTTTCCTACTACCCTTTGTATTAGTTTAAGTTTTATAATTTTAGTTCTGACCTACCTGATGAAGCCACTGTCTTGCGAAACAATTGTCGTTGTTTACGATAATAAATTAAAACTCGACTGTGTACTTATTTATAATATAACAATACACAGATTAAATGAGTTTGCATTATCTTAAATAATAGTTTGCGTATGCAAATGCATACCAATACATTAATACATACGTATGTGACGCTTAAGTTATTATGCTCACTATATATTTTCGTACTCTGAAGTGGTATAACAAACAAAATTATAAGTAACTTTAACACCATTCACGTTTAATATCTCATGCAAAAGATTCGTACGACCATTATTATTCACGTCACGTTTTGTTTTATTACTTATTTGCATTGGACAACAATGTTTGCTTATAAATGATGTCGATGTTGATGGATCATCGCAGACTATCCCATGAAGGAATACATTATTCATTAGTATTAGAGTGATTGCACTTTTAATCGATTGCGACAGTAATAAATAATAGAAAATTATTCTTTAGATCTAATGTTTAAGAGTAAATCTTTTGATTTATGTAGGAAAGATGGTATCTTTTTTTTAGTATGATTTTAGTATTGTTTTTTGATTCATGCATTTCTTCATGGGCTTACAACAACTAGCCTGTGAGTACAGGAACTGGCGATCTCGAGAAACACTCTCTACTAGTTTCTCGGAGGTTGAGATCCTTGATGTTTTGTCAGGTTTAAATAAGGCAAGAGGCAAGGACCTGACCAGATACCACCTGTATTTCTCGTAATATGTGCTCGTCATTTTTAATATGTCTATTAATGAAGACAGATTTCTATAGAAGTAGAAGAAAGCATGTTTGGTGCCAATTTTTAAAACTGAGACGACTACGCGGAAAATTATAGGACTGTATCATGTCCATATTCGCTAAGGTTTTTGACCTGTGGCTAAAGCTTGGATTTAGACTATTAGATTAAAGAACTAAGACATCCGGAATAGTGTCACAGGTGGAGCACCGGATTTTTAGGGCGAAAATTATTATATATTAGTTAAGTTTATTAAATACAGTTTTATTTTGATTTTTGAAACACCAACTAGCACTTGAAAAGCATGAATTTTACGGCGGCAGGTCTGTTATAAAAATCTAGTGGGTTATACAGAATACTTTCATGACCTTATGGATCAACGCGTTCAGGTTGACGAGGTGTATACTGGATCTTAGTTAAGAGAAGTGTTTTTTTTATCCATTTAGAGTAGACATGGAGTTTGGAGTACCGTGAGATTCTCATCTGGGTCCTATATTGTACAGTATTTACATAAGTGACATTATCACTGATTTTAAGTTAATTTTTGGCATATGCTGATTACGTGAAGTTTGCGAAATAAGTTCCTTAATATATTGCCATCGCTTTTACCGATATTATTACATGATATATATATTCTGAAACTAAAGTCCAAAAGCTGGTGAAACATGGTCAAGATTATGTAGAGTCTAAAACAGGTATAGGCAACCTTTGACATTTTGTAGGCCACACTTTAATGTGCAAATACGTTCGCGGGCCGCGTTTAAAAGTAGTGTATTTTTAGCGATAGATATCAGACATGAAATAATACGACAATGTCTCGCGGGCCGAATCAAACCTTACAGCTGGCCGGATGCGGCCCACGGGCCGGTTGTTGCCCATATATGGTTTAAAAAGTCGTAATAATATTCAAGGGACACCACGCGGACCCCATTCCACAAAAGATCTGGAAATTTTATTTAAATAAGCACTATCTATCTTAACTAATCTATGTATCAAATGAATATGAAAAAGACTACGCTAAATTGAGTATTATTGTTAATTTACTTCATTGAACGGCCCTGCTACGACAGCAGTAACAGCAATTAAATCTTGAAGATGTCTAATGGAATTGAAGGCGAAACGTCGGCAATACAAGCACCGAGGACGCAGATCCAACTTAGAAAGGCAGGATGAAGAAGCAGTAGTCGCAATTACATCCTAAAGATGGCTCATGGAATTGACGATGAAACGTCGGCAGCGGAAGTATCTTGGACGTGGTTACAACTCAGAAGCTAGGATGAAGATGTAATTATAGACGACAGCGGAAGTGTACTTGCCAGATTAAACTTTTAGTTGCTTTTTATCTGTATCTAGTACAGATTTCTAAAAATTTGTGCAGCATAGTTGTCCCTTTATCACAAACATATAGACATTTGTCAGCACAATAGTTCCGTAATAAGTATATACCTAATATTTATAGTGAAGGCCGATCGTTGTGCTCGGTTGTTGTTTGTTGGTACATACGTACTTGCTACAATGGATCATATCCTACACGCTGATGAAAATTAACCACTCTACAAATGTGTTTCTATATTTGGCATTATTTATGTACAAAACGAAAAAAGAGGACTTCCAAGTGCATCGACTGAATAAAAAATTATTTTCTGGCAATCTACGTTTATCCTACTATCTGCTTCTGGGCTTTGGGTCTGGAACTGCGTCACTGATGTAACTGTCGACGTTTCGTACTCACTCATATGGGACATCTTCAGGGGTCATCTACTGCTACTGTCTGTCGCACTAAAACTGGTGTAAGTCGATGGTGGACCGGTTTATATATGGGTAATGGGTCATGGGTCAATGAAGCGTTACGGTTGCGGTTGAATTGTTTGGAGATGCGGGATTGCCAGGCGTTGTGTAGAGGGTAGGTTAAGGATATTGGGATGCTTAGAGATCTTTAAAGATTCGCAGATTTTGCGACCATAGTAATGGTTAGTACGGGATAGGATCTTGGTAGAATTAAATTGGATATGCTGCCCGGTTTCCAGCCTATGCTTGACTAAGTGCAGAACCAGCTACGCGCAGCAACCTAGAACAACGCTCATGCTCAGAAACACGAGTGCCGACAAATTTCACCAATATATACACTGCCGCACGAGCAAGGAATACTGTACACACCTGGTGATGCTAAAGAAACACGGTCTTTTACGGAAAAAGGGTCAGATAATTTGGAATGGGTTTTGAAAAAAAGCGGGTCTTGGTGTTGTTTTTGAGAAGTACCCTACTGATGCGGTCAGTAATACCTTGTGTATAGGGTAGATGGGCTTTAGAGAGGGGGAGAGATGATGTGTATGCTGTGTATTAAGTTGTGGGATTTTGGGATTAAAATGTCGATCTTCTTGCTCCTCAAAATAGCCATTAACTGCCGACATCACTTAACAGTCGATTAAAATGTCGATCTATGGTTTGCCCGGAAGCCCAGAAGCAGATAGTATGGACCACGACCGCGGAAGTCTACGTAACAGTCGAACTGAAAAGTCCCCGATCTACCATAGTAAAACACAGTTTTTTGGCAAAATTCGATTTTATTATTCAACATAGTTGCCTTTGAGGATGATACACCGATTATAGCGTTCTTCCAACTTTTCGATACCATTTTTGTAGTACGAATTGTCTTGAGCCTCGAAATAGGCCTCAGTTTCGGCGATCACCTCCTCATCCCTGCTAAATTTCTTCCCGGCGAGCATTCTCTTGAGCTCTGCAAACAGGGAAAAGTCGATGGGGGCCACATCTGGAGAGTACGGTGGATGGGGAAGTAATTCGAAACCCAATTCACTTAATTTGGCCATTGCTTTCATTGATTTGTGACACGGTGCATTGTCTTGGTGAAACAGCACTTTCTTCTTCATATGGGGCTGTTTTTTTGCGATTTCGTTCTTCAAACGGTCCAATAACGCTGTATAATAGTCGCTGTTGATGGACTGGCCCTTTTTAAGATAATCTATGAAAATTATTCCATGCGCATCCCAAAAAACTGACGCCATAACTTTTCCAGCTGACTGTTGCGCCTTTCCACGCTTTGTAGGCGGTTCATCGCGTGCAGTCCACTCGGCTGATTTAACAGCTTCAAACACAGCTCAGAATCATCAACTCGTTGTTGTTTTTGATCGAATGTGAGCTCGCGCGGCACCCATTTTGCACAGAGCTTCCGCATGCCCAAATATTCATGCACGATGTGTCCAACACGTTCCTTTGATATCTTTAGGATGTCAGCTATCTCGACCAACTTTACTTTACGGTCATTTAAAATGATTTTGCGAACTTTTTTTATGTTTTCATCGGTGACAGCCTCTTTTGGTCGTCCACTGCTTTCGCCGTCTTCGGTGCTCATTTCACCACGTTTAAACTTAGCATACCAATCAATTATGGTTGATTTTCCTGACGCAGAGTCCGGAAACTCCTCATTAAGCCATGCTTTTGCTTCAACGGTATTTTTTCCCTTCGAAAAGCAGTACTTTATCAGCACACGAAATTCTTTTTTTTCCATTTTTTTAAATAACAAAAGTAGCTTCACTCTTAACGCAATATCTCAGTAACTAATGGTCGGATTGCTGTCAAATTTTGACACGTTTCGTTTGAAGGTTAGTACTATCTAAAAAACATATGGATTTAATAACAGTAACGCTATCTATGTGTCAGATCGGGAACTTTTCAGCCGACCTGGTACCTACATTTTTCCTAATAAAATTAAAACAATATGAAAGCTAAATTGTTGCATTTAAAAGTGAAAATGTTAAAAAAACGGCTTTAATTTATTTAAGGCCTGCGGCAAAACCTTATTCAAGAATCTATTACAAAATTACCGTGTTGAAATCAGATTGCAAAAGCTTATTTACTAAATAGTCATTTGTTTATTTTAAAGAGTTGTAATTTTTTAAATATCTTAGCGACAGGACATTAGAAGCGAAGAAACGTAAAACGTAAATTTAGTATTCGACGAGAGAAGTGTATCTCGAAGAGTTATGGATTATGTTACCTAGTTTTCTTTTTTAATGAGTTATAGGGAAAATAAATATTACGGTTAAAATACCTTTACGTCAAATTCTTGGAATTAAGTGTATTTGAAAGCGATTGGATGAATTTCTCTTTAATTCCAGATGTGATTAAAAATGTAAACTTTTGAATTTGGTATTGGACTCTGTTAACGCTCAGCAATGAATCTTAAATAAACTGTATTCGTTTACATATATGTAAACATATACAAATACACATGGTATTAATTATGAGTTAAAATATAAACAGGGATTACCACCTCTTAGGTCGGTACTTTAAATATGACGTTGTACAGTAACGGGATCTATAAAAAGAAGAACTATTTTATACTTTTGATATTACTGAAAAAGACATTCCTATAAGAAGATGATAAAAGCGTTTGAAAATTATCATACAGAAAAAAATGGAGTTTGAGAGATCCATGTTTTATTCGAGAAACCAATCTGTAAAGGAAAGCGATTGGTAATTTTGTCACGGACTTGAAGAAATTGGTCGAATTATGCGAAATTTGGAGTCAAGAATTATTAGAAGTCCGAATTCGCATTGTATTTAGAATATTAAACGAAGCACATCGAGAAACGTTTTACGTAAATATATACGGGGGTGGCCCCAGAAGTACCCGACCCAACACAAGAATTTTGGGAAAGAAACATATTTATTTTTCAACATAATCCCCTTTCAGCTCTATACACTTTTCGAAGCGATGTTCAATAAGTTCGATACCCTTTTTATAATAAGAATTGTCTCGCTCCTCAAAATAGCCATTAACTGCAGACATCACTTCTTCATCGTTGGAAAAACTTTGACTACTGATCTATTTTTTCAAGTTTGGGAACAGAAAATAATCCGAGGGGGCTAAATTTGGCGAATAGGGTGCATGAGGTAGCAATTCAAACTTTAATTCATTAATTTTGGCCATTGCAATGACGGATTTGTGAGCTGGTGCATTGTCTTGAAGAAATAACACCTTCTTCTTAGCTAAATGCGGTCGTTTTTGCTCGATTTCTTCGCTCAAACGTTGCAATAAGTTCGCATAATATTCGTCGTTGATAGTTTTTCCTTTTTCAAGATAGTCAATGAAAATAATTCAACGCGCATCCCAAAAAAACCGATGCCATAGACAGTTTTTGTTCTTTACAATGTAAATGCTTTCATAGCTATTTTACGGTAGTTCGTTTTTTGATTAAATGCAGACAATCCGTTGTTACACTATGATTATTTTCTATCCCGTGTTTCGTTAAACTTGATTTTTCAGGTCGATTAAACATAATGTGCGCTATATGTTCATTATACCGGGTTTCTATCGAACCTTTAGTTTGACCGATGTATTGTCTATTACAATCTAAGCATTTTATTTCTTAAACTCCCAATTTCTGATTTATCTTTATCTTTCGTATTTCCTAAGAGAGATTGAATTGAGTCCCTGGACCGAAATGTAACCTGAAATCTGCGCTCTCCTTTGAGATGACAAAAAGTGGTATCTTGGATTGTCTTTTTTAAGTTCGTTTTCCTAATTAATCTATTGAGTGTTTTCGAATCAAAACTATTGTATTTCGCAATGTTTTAAATAAAATTGAATTCTTTTTTGTATCTTAGTTTTGTTAGTGGAAAACTAAGCAAACGATTGATAAGAAAATTGAAATAAATGATAAATCTATTAACATTAGTTTCTTTTCGGAAATATCAGTTTCTATTTTATGATTTCTCATTAGTAGGGTATTTAAGAAAGGTAAGTTGTCATTGTTTTCTTTTTGCTTAACGTCGTCTAGTTTACACTTATGTGTGTCAAAAATATAAATAATTACCATGAATTAGATAAACTACAACCAATTCAATTTGGCCAGTCAAGCAGCACGATCGTTTTAAAAGATACACTCCGAGCAAAAAATTTGGGGCGCTTAATTCAAAAGTTTGACATGTGAATGTGAGATTATGACTGCAGCCTTAAACATTATACAACAAACTCACCTATAAACTCAAACAACAAATAGATCAAAATAAATATGGTATTGTACTTGATTATACTTCAGCTGAATATATATGTTAAGGGGGTGAGAGGTAAAGAGTTTCGCGCATTAGTTCACATTTTTTCCGCCGGCCAAATAAAATTTGTCGCACTATAGCTATGTAAGCATATACATTGCAAAGAACTAAAGTCATGTGCTAATAAATACAGATAAGGGTCCGATAAAATATTCTTACCTCTTTGACTTCTTAGAAAAGACGACCCTTAAAAAGGGTACATAAGTGGAAGACTAGGAAATATATTAAACTGTGTGCAATAACTCAGTGTGTATTTGCTGGTTGTATAATATTGGGTCTGGGAAAAAGTTCGTGGCGTTTTTTCAGTAAAATTCAACTGGTCCCCGCATGGCGCGTGGACGAATTCATTTAAACCGAATATGCTCCATTATTATCGACAATGTTTCGCCATTTTTTTGGTAGATCCATGATCCCATCGGTGAAAAACTTCTGTGGTTTCTGGTCGAAAAACTGAATCAAGTAGTTTTCACAGGCTTCTTTTGAAACCAACTTAATTCCATTGAGAGAGTTCTGCAGAGATCGAAACAGATGATAGTCAGAGGGTGCTATATCCGGACTGTAAGGTGGGTGCATCAAAACTTCCCAACCAAACTCTCTCAATTTTTGACGGGTCATCAAAGAAGTGTGTGGTCGGGCGTTGTCATGATGGAAGACAACACCTTTCCTATTAATCAATTCGGGCCGTTTTCTTTCAATCGCCTGGCGTAATCTCTCTAGTTGTGCACAGTAGAGTTGAGAATCAATCGTCTGACCAGTTGGGAGTAGCTCGTAGTGGACGATTCCCCTCCAGTCCCACCATACACACAGCATCACTTTTTTTGGCGTCAATGTTGGCTTAGCGAACGCTTGTGACGGCTCACCATCCTTTATCCACGATCTTTTACGCTTCCGATTATCGTACGTAATCCATTTTTCATCTCCGGTTATTAAACGTTTCAGAAACGGCTCGATTTCATTCCGTTTCAGCAGCGCATTGCAGATGTTAATTCGGTCCATCATGTTTTTCACGCTCAACTCATGAGGAACCCATACGTCAAGCTTTTTTTTGTAACCAGCTTTGTGTAAATGGTTCAAAACAGTTTTGTGGTCAATGCCTAGCTCCATGCCAATATCGACACTGCTGATATGCTTATCTTGTTGGACTTTTTCAAGAATTTCATCAGATTTTTCAGTGATTGGACGACCGGAGCGTGACTCATCTTTCACATTGAAATTTCCAGAACGAAAGCGAGCGAACCATTTCCGCGCAACAGATTTCGATAAAGTACCTTCACCGTACACATCACAAATTTTATCACAAGCCTGCGCAGCGTTCTTCCCCTTATCATAATAATATTGCAGAATATAGCGAAATTTCTCATTATTCTTCTCCATTTTCAAGTGCGAATAACTTTCCAACCACTGCACCGATTACAATGTTTCTACGCTCAAACTAACGTTCGGAAGATCATCTAAAAAACGAGCCGTCGGTGGTGTCGCTGTGACTTGTTGTTCTTTAGTTATCGGCAACCAATGCCATCTATCGGGAAAAACGCCACGAACTTTTTCCCAGACCCAATATTATTTGGTGCGAGTTTTACTGAGGATTCAGATGGGACACTGCGGTTAAATATCTGCTGATTACGGCAACTTAGTTGTCGAAATCGTATACAGAATACGAATATTGATGTGTCAAGGGAGGTTATATTTACCTTTTTTTATTAACTACACCATTACCCAACAGGTAAGTGTATTAAATAAAATAAATACATGAAAATGATTAATTAATGTTAGTTGTTCTTTAGAAGCTAAATATTTTATAATTTCAATTACCATAATTTCTTCCTGTGCATTTGTTGTACGTGAATTCTAGTTTGATTCCTAATTATAGATAGGTGCTTATCTTGCCGCTACATAAAGCAGTGAATAAGCTTAAATACTTAGATTAAGGTAAACAATAGTTATCATTACAATATAGCATTACAAATGTATGAATTAAAAAATTATCAACTATAGAATAATAAAAATTCCTTTCCTTATTCCATTATTTGCACCTATCTTAGGTGTTATCGTTTGTAAACCGACAACGTAAATATTTAACATTGAAAAGGTGATCCCTGAACGTACAGGCACAGAATCGACGATAAGATCACTTCACATTCCTGTATCGAATGGTATGCCAGGCAAACACAACGAAACGATGATCTGGTGCTTCTCTCGTTGCAATACTATAATAAATCGCCAACAGGCGAAGTTATTGTCCGATTGCATATTATTTCGATGCATTCACTGGCCGTTGTATTTCTGAATGTGTCTGCGCATTTGATTTCGTTAACTAGATATTATTCGCTAAATGAAGCAATTGCCGTTCATCGAACGCTCGATTAACTAAATTAAAATTGCTTGATGGTCGTTTGGTTCTTGCGTGGTACGGAAGAATTACAGGATCTCTTTCTAATTAAGAAATACAAAGTAGTGGGGCGATGGCGAATAGACGTCAGAGCTATAATTGAGAGTAAATCTCTAAATTTACGGGTATAAAATGGTTTTTGTTTACAATTATACGTAAATATATAATTAGGCGGTTTATGATGGGAAATTAATGAAAATAAGCATTTCCTGCAATTATTGGGTTGGCAACTAAGTACTTTCGGTTTTGTAGTATAAAATAAAAGACTTTTTTTTTAAACAAGGAATAGTTTTTAATCAATTATATATTTTCCATTTTGCTCAATGACCTTTTGCCATCTTTCTTTCAGCTGCATGATTCCGCGCTCATAAAATTTCTGGTCCTTATCAGCAAAAAAGTGAACCAGGTGCGAGTGAAGGTCATCGTCATTTGTGAAAGTTTTACCATTCAAAGAATTCTGCAAACTTCGAAATAAATGGTAATCAGATGGTGCTAGATCAGGGCTGTATGGGGGGATGTGGCATCACTTCCCAGCCAAGTTCCAATAGTTTCCCACGAGTTGCCAAAGATGTGTGAGGCCTTGCATTATCTTGGTGGAAAACTACACCTTTCCGACTTGACAATTCTGGCCGTGTTTCTTTGATTGCTTCATCCAGTTTTATTAATTGTTAACAGTAAACATCAGAATTGATCGTTTGGTTCCTTGGAAGCAGCTCAAAAAACACAACACCTTTGTAATCCCACCAAACTGACAGCATGATCTTTTTTGGATGCAATTCAGCTTTCGATGGGGTTTGAGCTGGTTTATCGTGTTTGCTCCATGATCGTTTTCAAACTATGTTACTGTACAGGACCCATTTTTCATCACCAGTGATGATTCTTTTTAAGAAAGGGTCGGTTTCATTTCGTCTAAGGTGCATATCGCAAAAGTTGATTCTTGGTGTTAAATGAATTTCTTTCAATTCGTGAGGTACCCAAATATCAAGCTTCTTAACTAGCCCAAGACATTTTAAATGTTTTTCAATTGTTGTGTGCGATACATGTAGCCCCTCCGCAACCTCTCGAACAGTTATATGACGATCCTCTTCAATTATGACTTTGATTTGGTCATCATCAACTTCAGTAGGCCAACCAGAACGTTGCTCATCGTTGAGGGAAAAATCTCCAGAACGGAATTTTTTATACCAATTCTGACACGTGCGGTCTGTTAAGCAATTAGCACCATAAACTTCACATATCTTTTTGTGATCCGCAGCAGCTTTCTTTCCTTTACGGAAATAGAATAGTAAAATATGTCGAAAATGTTCGTTTCTGCACTCCATTTAAAATTAACCCACAAGTAATAGCTTTAATAAAAATCACGCACTACTTGCTTCTGAAGTTACGTCAATGTGATTAGTATCACGCGACAAACGGTAAAGTACAGCACTAACATACGTTATACAAAAAATAAAGCAACGCTCTCTATTAGTAAAAACCGAAAGTACTTAGTTGCCAACCCAATACATCGTCATTATTAAATAGAGAAAATTCATTAAAAACTGTTCTTCATGGGATTAACACTCGAACCTATATCTGCCGTTCCTAGACTGTTGCTTTAACCAATTTAGCAAATATTCAGAAGAATACCGTTAATAAAAACAAGGAATAAATGATACTTGGGGCTCTTCACACATTTAAATTATTATTTAAATTTTGATATAATGATAAAGACTCATAGACATAGATGTCGCTAGGCTTATGTCTGGAATGTTATGATTTGACACATATGTCATTTTATTTTACTGACATCAAGCTTCAAAGCCATACATGTTATATTTTGCGAAAGTGGCACTATCAGATTTATACTTCTTTGAAAATGTTGAGTTTCGTGCCTGAAAAAGTGCACTTGCGGCACGCATTACTTTTCTTACTTAATTAAACGAATAAAGCCGCTGAAAGTCATCGTTTGCTGGTAGAAACCTACGGTGAGCATGCTCCAACCATAAAAACATGTTCTAAATCTAATAATCTATATAATATAATATAATTCTAAATCTATAAATTAAGGAACTTATTAATATTCGTAATAAAAGGAATTAGTTCATACAGAAATCTACATATGATGGTGGTCCTAGAAGTACCCGACTCAGCAAAGAAAACACAATTTTGGAAAGAAATATATTTATTTTTCAACATAATCTCCTTTCAGCTCTGTACGCTTTTCCCAGCGATGTTCAATAAGTTCGATACCCTTCTTATGATAAGAACTGTCTTGCTCCTCAAAATAGCCATTAACTGCCGACATCCCTTCTTCATCGTTGGAAAATCTTTGACCATTGAGCCATTGTTTCAAGTTTGGGAACAGAAAATAATCCGAGGGAGCAAAATATGGCGAATAGGATGCATGAGGTACCAATTCAAACTTTAATTCATTAATTTTGGCCAGTACAATAACGGCTTTGTGAGCTGGTGTATTGTCTTGATGAAACAACACTTCCTTCTTAGCTAAATACGGCCGTTTTTGCTTGATTTATTCGCTCAAACGTTGCAATAAGTTCGCATAACACTCGCCGTTGATAATTTTTCCTTTTTCAAAATAGACAAAGATAATTCTTCCACGCGCATCCCAAAAAACCGATGCGGTGACCTCCCTGCAGATAAAACTGTCTTCGTCTTCTTTGGAGCCGGCTCTTTCTTTTGTGTCCATTGTTTTGATTGTTTTTTGTCTCGGGTGTGAAATGATGTACCCATGTTTCATTGATGGTTATGAAACGGCGCAAAAATTCTGCTCTGTTGCTGTGAAACTTCGATAAACACTCAATTGAAACATCTTTACGACAGTATTTTTGCTCGAGTGTGAGCAAACGCATCACCCATCTTGCACACACCTTTCTCATGTCCAAATTTTCAGATAATATGCGATATACCGCACTCTTTTAAACGCCTACTATGTCTGTTAGCTCGCGCAGTTTCAGTCGACGATCATCCAGTACCGCTTTGTGGATTTTCTTCACCATTTTTGAAGTCGTCACCTCATTCGGTCGACCACTGCGATGCTCGTTTTGGCAGCTTGTAGGGTCTTGTTTAAACTCTGCTACCTAATATTTCACTGTTATAAACGAAGGAGCAGACTCACCCATAGTAGAATCCAGTTCAACTTTTATATCGGCTGGGCTGAGGCCCTTCAAATAATATCACGTAACAATTACCAATTTTCTCTATTTTTACAAATTCACAGAAAACGTTCAATATTGATGGTTGCCAAACAAATACTAAACAACGTGGCGTCTTCAAACTTGAAACATATGGTTTATAGATTGTGTACTTTCTAATACAATGATACTTTTTAAGCAACTACAGCCATCTTTAGGCCAGGCCGGGAACTTATGGGAGCATCCTCGTATCTGCGTCCGACATGTTCATTACAGAAGGTGAGCAAATTATAATTGAGAATCTAGAACGTTTGCGGAGCTTTCTATATATATATATATACACTCATGGCGTGTATAGCAATATTCGCATCTGTACTTATTATCAGTTATCATTTTAATTGTTATTATTATTATTATTAAATTTTTATAAGTTTAATTAATAACCAATGAAAAACATTATAAAATGTGGTACTAAAAGAATTAACTTTATTTCCTTTGAAATGAGACATCTCAGCACTAAAAATTAATCTAATTATCATACCTTGGAATATCAATACAGTTTGGTTTTTTTTAATGTGAAAGCCAGTATAAAATACTTCTACAAGCACCATCTACCCATTTATTTAATTACGACTTACAAGAATCATAAAACTTTAATGACTTGTGTGAATAGCTTCGCATTAAATTAATACGTTTATGGTAACAAGTAAAAGAACTTTATGACATACACGTATATTGTGTGTAATACCTACGATTGAAGCCTTATTTCGCTACCGACAGAAATCTCAAAAGTGCTGTTGTATTTTTTAAAATTAAAACACGGAGGAAACGAGTTATACAATGTTTATATGGCGCGTGCGTGTTTAATAACTACGTGCCTCTAAGTTGCGAAATATCGAACAAAATATAACTTATTTAGAAGCATTTACTACGCATAAACGTATAACAGACTCATTAAAGGAATCAAATATCTAATTTGACAGCTTTTGCCCATTGCTGAGTATTGAACCGTTATAGAAGAACGTTCGTTTTGTTCACGTATCGCCGCATATTTGTTCTCTACCATTTCTTTCACCTATGCATTCCACTCGTGTCATAAATAACAAAACTAGTTATGGTAATCCAGCATTAAAATACCTTAAATGTTTTATAGATACGCAAGAAATTTGTGCAAGAGTAAGTTATCTTTTAATAGATAGTTCGTATGTTAGGAAAGTAAATACATATATTGTAACGATTAAAACTTCTTTTGATCGTAGAAAAATCTATTTTAACAAATTATAATGCCGATATTATATGGTTACAAGGTATCGGGGTCCCTTAAATTGTTTACTCCAACGGTGTACTTCAAAAGAAAATAAATTATTAAATAACGGGTGTTTTTTTAGAGGTATAGAACTTTGAAATGGAATAAAACAAATATAATTTTTTTTAATGGACATGAAATTTACTTTATTCGAAAGATAATCTTCTGGCATTATAATTTAAATATGACTTCTGGCATATGACCGCCACGGCTGGCTCGGACGTAGTCTAATCTGGAGGGCCAATTTTCGACGACTTTTTCCAACATTTGTGGCCGTATATCGGCAATAACGCGGCGAATGTTGTCCTCCAAGTGGTCAATCGTTTCGGGCTTATCGGCGTAGACTAGCGACTTCACATATCCCCACAGAAAATAGTCAAGCGGCTTTAAATCGCACGATCTTGGAGGCCAATTCACGGGTCCGAAACGTGAAACTATGCGGTTACCAAACGTTTCCTTCAATAAATCAATTGTGGCACGAGCTGTGTGACATATTGCGCCGTCTTGTTGAAACCACAACTCCTGCACATCATGATTGTTCAATTGAAGAACGAAAAAGTCAGTAATCATGGCTCTATAGCGGTCACCATTGACTGTAACGTTCTGGCCAGCTTCGTTTTTAAAGAAGTACGGACCAATTATTCCACCAGCCCATAAAGCACACCAAACAGTCAGTTTTTCTGGATATAACGGTGTCTCAACATACACTTGAGGATTATCATCACTCCAAATACGGCAGTTTTGTTTATTGACGTATCTATTCAACCAAAAGTGAGCTTCATCGCTAAATAAAATTCGATTATGAAAATCGGGATCAACGGCAATCTTGTTTTGGGCCCATTCACCGAATCTACGCCTTGCTAGGTGATCGTGTGGCTTCAATTCTTGCACGAGTTGGAATTTGTAAGCACGCAAACCTAGATCTTTCCGCAAAATCTTCCATAAAGTGGATGGACACATATCCAATTCCTGTGCACGATGGCGGATAGACTGATTCGGGTCTTCCTCTACGCTACGCTCTACAGCAGCAATGACTTCTTCTGTACGCACTGTACGACGTCTCTCTGGATGCGTGTTATCATTTAGAGTATACGTGGTGCGAAAACGTTCCATAGTTAATCGAATTAATTGCTCTGATGGACGATTATGTTGACCGTAATATTGACGTAGTGCGCGATACGTATTTCGAACAGAACCATGATTTTCGAAATAAATTTGCACAATTTGCAAGCGTTGTTCAGGCGTCAGTCTATTCATGTTGAAATGACAAACCTAACTAAATATAAATCACTTAACAGCTGACAAAATGACCGCTAGTTAAAAAAGTGTTGCCAACTTAAAGTTCTATACCTCTAAAAAAAACACCCGATAGTTAGTATATGTTAAATAAACAATAATTAACAGAAAATGGAAAGATCTGTTGAACAAGAAGCAACGTGATCTGAAGGAGACTAATTGAATTAATAAAAAAAAGGCAGAAAACCCTATCAATGTGCTTCGATAACTAAGTTGTCATCACCAGGACATTATTCACATAGAAACAATTTCGCACACTCATCCCGTCAAAGACAAAACACTAGTTCGCAACACATCTGCAATAGTTTTTACTTTTAAAAACTAACACATGCACTAAAATACGGCCTGCAATGACTTAAGGATTTTTTTAGCGGTCGTATCTTCCAGTTACTCATAGAGGTACAAGGCCCCCGGTTCGGATTGACCACATGCTTTTTATTTTTCACCGAAAAGATGCTCTCATAGCTGTCCAATTCACAGTAATTGTTTATATTTTTGATTAAATGTAGACAATCTACTGTTAAACTACCAGGTCGTTCAATAAATTTTGTTGTTCGATAAGCGATGGTGCTATTAAGTTTGTCGTTCTATTTTTCTAAAAATTGTACTACTTTTTTATGAACACGTGTGAAATATCCTCATTTTACATTTTCTCATATGTATCATATATTTAGTATTTTTATACAATGGAAAAAATTGGAGTCGGTTCTCTCTTTTGAGTCCATTGTTTTGATTGTTCTTTTGTCTCGGGTGTGAAGTGATGGACCCATGTTTCATCCATGGTTATGAAACAGCGCAAAAATTCTGCTTTGTTGCTGTGAAGCTTCGCTAAACACTCAATTGGAACATCTTCACGACACCGTTTTTGCTCGTGTTAGAGCAAACGCGGCACCCATTTTGCACACAGCTTTCTCATGTCAAAATTTTCAGATAATATGAGATGTACTGTACTTTTTGAAATGCCCACTATGCCTGCTAGCTCGCGCACTTCCAGTCGACGATCATCCAGTACCGTTTTATGGATTTTCTTCATTATTTATGGAGTCGTCGCCTCATTTGATGGACCACTGCGATGCTCGTCTTGGCAGCTCGTACGGCTTCGTTTAAACTCTGCTACCCAATATTTCACTATTCTAAACGAAGGACCAGACTCACCCAGAGTAGATTCCAGTTCAGCTTTTATATCGGTTGGGCTAAGACCTTTCCAATAGAAGTATTATATTACGTAACGATGACCAATTTTCTCCATTTGTACAAATTCACTGAAAACGTTCGCTATTGATGGCTGTTAAAAAATACTAAACAACGTGGCGTCTTCAAACTTGAAACATATGCTTTATAGATTGTGTACTGCCTAATACAGTGATATTTTTCAAACCGCTATCGCCATCTCTAGGTCAGGCCGGGTGCTTACGACTATAATTTATACTTTATTTAAGTAATTATTGCACAGTGTTTTGGAATTTTTTTTATTTTTTCCGCAGTAATTTGTATGTTTCGGAAAATGCGTTTCCTTATACATTATGCGGTACGTTTTTTGAACTTTAAGTCATTTATATTAGAAAACCATATTGGATAAGAACTTACGCAAATATACTTTAATGGTACTAGTAAATTGAAGTAATATTATATTTTACCATAGAAATAATTACACGCTAACTCAGCATATTAATATAAAAAGAAAAAAAAAGAGAACACAACCTATACCCTGCCTTTTGTATTTACTATCACAGAATAAAATCATCGAACCATTTGGTCTGTTCTTTTATAATAACAGTTCCCCTAAAGTGATAGTTAGTGCTACGCACAATACTGTAACATATAGCAGTGTATTACTAATACTACTATACCTTGATAGATGATCTGGGACGGTTAAATCGACTTCCGTTGCTTTAACTACTGGCTTCCTTTCTCGGATAATGCTGTCGAATGAGAATGTATATGTTTATAACTCTAATAACTGTTAATGTTTAATATAATGGAGTTCTTTTAAGCAAAACTGGTCGTAAAATGGAGAAGATATGAAAGTGATAATTAGGAAATTAACATGTTTTCATTTTCTTTTGTAAAACTTGAATCTAACGAAAATTATTGCGAACGAATGCAGTTTAAATAATACAGATAATGTATTTGTTAATCAATAAAATGGGCAAAATAAGTTGTTTCTGTGACCATAGCTTAAGTGTTACGAGTTTATTTCACCCTTATTTCACCCACCATATTTTGCGTATAGACATCGTTGAAAGTATCAGCATTGCAATTTTGGGAATAATATAATTAGACAATTTTCAAAATAATAATTCTTTCTTAGTTCTTCAATTTAGAGACCGCTAATCATTTTATTTGTTAGTCTTTCCTATCGACTCCTTAATATAATACAATTGTTCTATTGTACATAGTTTGTCGCTATACAGTGTGAATATTTTGCAGATGCTTATTATATGGCACTTATGTAACATTTTATAATAACCAGGCAAACGAACTTGTGAATTGAGTACGTATTCAGTGGCGTACATATAAAACATGTTAATATTAATATCTTAATATATTCACTGTGTATTTGGCTTTCTTATTCTTGTACTTATTTAAACCCCTGTACTTTTTTCTTTTTTTTTAAATTAAGCTAAGATTGTTATGCCTAATTTGATATATCTTAGTATTAAATTAAAATCACATCGTTGCTATTGATATTTCAGTTATTGTTCTTATTCGTAGTAGTCTGAATAGTCCGATGGCCTGTTATCCCAACCAACTGCCTTTTCCCTTTTTTGTTACTACAATTGTTGCTTTCTGGATACTCGATACATTTCAGTAGCACGCATTTGGCATCCACGTGCTTCAGTATTGGCACGTAACTTATCGGGGATTCAATGCTGTTGCGTCCTCTCTAAGATCTTTTTAATAGAAACTCCTTTAGTTCTAGAAGTACCTAAGTTAAGGTAAGCAATACGGGCTTTGGTGATTTATTATCTACACTTCTGTGTAAAGGCGTGTAACATAAGTCAAAATTATGTTGGAAGCTACTATTGCCAGTCTGCAGTTATGTAAGTTAAAATGTTACCTTTCCAATAGTACGTATTTGGCATCCATGTGCTTCAGTATTGGTACATAACTTACAGGGAATTCAATGTTGTGGCGTCCCCTCTAAGATCTTTCTACTAGAGAGGGGGAGTTCTATTAACCCTCCGAGTTATACGGACAGTCCTAGAAGTAAGTAATGATTTTATAAGGTAGGATTTGGTGATTTATTATCTGTACTAGTATACGCATAAAGGCGAGTTACACAAGTCAAAATTTTGTTGGAAGCAACCATTGTCAGTCTGTAATTAAAGTTAATTGTTACTCTTTCATTTTTGGGACTAAATCGAGATCTTTGTAGCATCAAGATCTCTAATTTCCATTTCGCATACAGGTTTTTCACTTTATTTTTTTCGGAAATATCACAACTGTCGACAAATATACATTCTCTGTTTCCAAAATAACTCGAAATGTTTGGGAAAAAACAAAAAGTCATTTAATTTATATAAACTATTCTCCTTCAACAAATATACAGCAGTTTAACGTTTAAGAAGTGTAGTAAATTGCTTTTCTATCGCATTGGTTGTAATGCTGGCCAAATATAGCTTTCGGAATAATACACAGGTGTTCTCGAATATTGAACGTAAATAACAGAGCAATCTCAGAAGCTATTCAAAAACTCAATAGCAATAACTAATCTTGGAGAATGAACCACCTTAGATTAGATTAAATGTGATAATACAGAGCGATCTGGCAATTAGTATGTGTTTGACAGTACGCCAAAGTGAACGTCTTGTGTGATTTTGTAAAAAATGAAAAGGAAACTGAGTTGCTAGCAGTGACAAAGTGCTTTCATTTAAAAGACTTAATACAAATAGAAATGAAAGCAGAGTTTGATTCGACATTGTGAAAGCCCGTGGCTTTATTTTCAATGGTCAAAAACTGGTTTTCCTGATTTAAACGAAAAACTCCGTAATGGGCATTCGAAAGCGGCTATTGCTCCGGTTATGATTTGAAAAAGTCTACCGTATAGTATTTGATGATCTTCGAATAAAAGTGTGCGAGATAGCAGATATAGTGGTTATATCGATCGACAGCGTGCAAAGAATTTTAACTGAAGTATTGGAATTGAATAAATAATGCTTGTCATTTATTTCATATACACATACACCATTATTTGGTTTCGAAAATGACATCCTCAAAGTGCCAGTCATCTTTGTCTGTGAAATGCTGAAGTCTCCTCCTGAAGCTCCGCTTTGTTCTCCTGGCCATATCTGGTGATATTGCCAAAATGTTTTGCGGTTAGTGCAATCTAGTCACATTCACTTAATTCTTGTAAGGATGGAACTTCATTTCTTTGTGTCCTTAGAGGGCGACCAGACAATTTCATGGTAATTGCATACCTACGAACCAAATAGTGAGCAAATTGTGCATAATGACTTTCTGTACACTGCACGAATGTTCTCTGGCATTCGAATACTACAAAGTCAACAGCGTGACTGTTTTAAAAGTTAAACCCGTTTCTTTCAAATTGATGACCCGTAACAAAACGTCAATCGTCTTTCTCTAGGCAATGCTAAAGTCATTATTGGCAAAATATTTTGTGGTTGGTATACTCTAATCACGTTCATAAATTCTGGCAAGGATTTGCAAAAAATTGAGATTTTTGTCCAACTAAAAACTTTTGAATTTAACCTACACCATTTACCAAACTGTTCTGAACATACACTGAATGATTGATCACTGATCGCTGATGACACTGAATATATTTTCATTAATTTTTGTAGCGAAACCATTCGAACTTTTAAGATTTCACATATCCAAAGACTCACATTTTGACACGGTTTTAAAGCTATTTTATTCTTTCAGAAATGAATCACAAGTGTTAGATAAATGTCGACATCAGAATCCCTTTCAGTATCTTCGAAAATATTAGCACGCTAGTATTTGTTAATGTACAATAACTTTTGAAAAATAGCAATTTTTGCGAGCATACCCTTTTGAAAAATTTGAGATTTTCGTCAAAATAAAAAGTTTAATTTTAAGATTCGCAGTACGTAAAACAATAGTTCTGAACTAGTAAAATGCAAACTTTCTACTGTTTGTAGCAAAATCATTCAGACAATCCATTTACACGTTCAAAAGTTCACATTTCGAAAATGTTTTTGAAGTGTCTTATTCTGCCAGGGCTAAATCAAAAGAGTTATAAAAATTTTGGCATCAGAATCGCTTTCCCAGCCTTCCACTCCACGAGCATAACATATCCAAAGATTCACATTTTGACACGGTTTTTGAAGCTTTTTATTCCTTCAGAACTGAATCGCAAGAGTTGGATAAATGTCGATATCAGAATTCCTTTCAGTATCTTCGAAAATATTAGCACGCCAGTATTTGTTAATGTACAATGATTTTTGAAAATAACAAATTTTGCGAACATACTCCTTTGAAAAAATTTAAATTTTCATTAAAATATATTTTGAACTTGATATTCGCAGTACGTGAAGTAGTAGTTCTCAACTATCAAAATACGAGCTTTGTACTGTTCGTAGCTAAATCTTTCAGAACTTAGAGATATAATCCATTTACACGTTCAAAAGCTCACATTTTGAGTAGGTTTTTGAAGTGTCTTATTCAGTCAGGTCTAAATCAAAAGAGTTAGATAAATTTTGACATCAAAATCGTTTTCGGAGCCTTCGGAAGTGTCAGTCCAAGAGCATTCCTGCATGCTGTTTTGTATATACTAGCCATATCGTATATGTACATACATACGTGCATTCATTTTACCTCGCTACGAAAACATTATATTCGGGTCTAGCTGCCGAATACGGATCAGAATGTAAAGTGGTGGGACGCGAGTCATTTGAATCACGACTATAACTGACTACTGATCGTACTAGCTGCAGCCTCACAACTAATTTGACTGTAGGCGTATCGATATCGTATTAACGGTCATTCGTGGTTTGCATTTGGAAGAATGTGTTACGGTAAGACCTATAAATTAAAATTTTTTTTTAATTATATTACTTTGATAATGTATACATTGGAAGAAAAAATTCAAATGATAACATGGGATTTGAAAGGTAATTCTTTATGGCGTATCCAGCGCCTTTTCTCTGAAAAGTATGTAGATCGTCCCTTTCCTGCATTAACAACAATATCGTTAGTAGTTAAAAAGTTTAAATCAGAAGGTTGCATTTTGGGATGTAAATGTCATAAAATACGGAGAATAAATAACGATAAAGAAATGCAGGAAGTCACGGTGTGCGCAATGGTCGAAGAAAATTCCAATATTACTATATTTAAAATATCAGAAGAGATAGGTATTAGCGTGGGTAAAGTTCATAAGATATTAAAGAAAAATAAATACACATCCTATAAATACCAAACTTATCCGGAAATTTTTCATGCTGATCAACACCGCAGAATGGAATTTTGCGAAACTGTAATAAAATGTATAAATGCGAATGAACATTTCATTGAGACTATCGTGTTTACCAATGAATCCACGTTTCCGTTGCACGGTAAACACAATCCGTCGAATCTTCGATATTGGTCTATTGAAAACGAGTATTGACAATTGAATACGGGGACACAGTATCCTGAAAAATTGAATGTTTGGGCTGGTATTTATGGGAATAACAT
>JAVIWB010001325.1:0-20316 GCA_031893035.1 Dermolepida albohirtum | reverse complement strand
AAGAAGTAGAAGTAAGGGTAGGAGAAGAAGTAGGAGGGGTAATCGATTTGGTGGTGCTATGTCGCTTATGCATGCAATGAAGCAAGCACGTAATGCAATAAGACATATTGGTAAGAGGAAAGGTGTTTTGGCTAATGTGAAAGCTGCATATCATAGTTTAGTGAAGTCTGGAAGAAGAATATTACCTCCTCGTTCTAGAGTAATCGCAGTCCCAAGAAAGGTGGATTTTTGCCTTTAATTCCATTGTTTGCTGCTTTGGGTGCTTTAGGTTCATTAGGTGGTGGTGCTGCAGCCATAGCGAAGGCAGTTAATACTGCAAAAACAGAAAGAGATCAATTAAATGAAGCGAAACGTCATAATCTTGCTATGGAGTCTAAAACTGCAGGTAGTGGATTATATTTGAAACCTTATAAAGCAGGTTGTGGTATATCTATTGGAAATGGATTATATATAAAACCTTATAAAGCGGGTTGTGGTGCGTATTTGCCAAACGGAATTGGGTCAAAAAACGATTAAATGAATTACTTCGAAGACCTTTAACTGAAAATGATTTATGGAAATATGTTAGAAGGTGGAAAATAAGAAAATTTCGAGGTATATTTAGTAGAGATGCTTTACCAAGAATTATACATAAAAGGAGAAGGGAATAATAAATTTGGATGATAATGTTGGAAAAGGGACTCATTGGGTAGCGTATAAGAAAAGTAATGATGTAATAAGATATTTTGATAGTTATGGAGATTTAAAACCTCCGATTGAAGTTGAAAGGTGTTTATTATCGAATGGTAATAATGTTATAGGGTATAATTATAGAAGATATCAAGATATTAATAGTGTAAACTGCGGTCATTTGTGTTTATTGTTTTTGAAAGGGTTAATTAAGTGAAATTGTAAATGTGAAAGAATATTTTTTATATAGTAAAGGTATAAATATATAAAGATGAATCATGATAATGGAGATATGAATGATTTAACTTTTGTGTTGTCTGGAAAGGGATCACAGGTAGCATGTACATTGAATCCTCCTATATATTTAAGTGGCGAATATGAAATGTGTATGCTAAGTTTGCAGACTTATAACTCAATTCCAAATGTAGGATCACATAATAATGTATTTCGTTATAAATCTATGGTGAGTAATCCCTATCAATGGTTGGACATAATAATTCCTGAGGGTACTTACGATATACATGATTTAGAAAAATATATTGGTCAACAATTGCGAAGTAAAGAAGGTGAACGAAATTATTTTGTATTAAATGGTAATAGTAATACGATGAAAGTTTATATGAGATCTACGGTGGCAGTTGATTTTTCATTTGAAAATTCAATAGGTTCATTGCTTGGTTTTCATCGTAGAGTTGTTGATAGAAATACTCCGGTTGATAGTGATGAAATTGTTGATATAAATAAAATCAGTGCTATTGATATTATGTGTAATGTAGTGGATGGTTCTTATATAAATGGAGAATTGTCTCACGTTTTATATCATTTTTACTACTAATTTGGAATTAGTGTTCGATATTAACCCGTAATTCTTCCAAATTATTAGCCCTTTCGTCTTGATGCTCATATAACTTTGATTTTATGTAACCCCATAAAAAAAAGACATTAGGGGCTAAGTCTGGTGACCTTGGTGGCCAGCGAATTGTACCACTATTAGATATAACTCTTTGGGGGAATATATTATTTAAATATTCATTCACAATTCTAGTTCCGTGGGCCGGACAACCATCATGCTGGAACCATAGTTCTCTAAATTGGGATTAATAGTTCTCAAAGCAGGGATAATGTCGTTTCGAAGAAGATTCAAATATATTTCCCCATTTAAATTTCCTTCGATAAAGAATAGACCAATAATGTTATTCCCATAAATACCAGTCCAAACATTCAATTTTTCAGGATACTGTGTCTCCGTATTCAATTGTCGATACTCGTTTTCAATAGACCAATATCGAAAATTTGACGGATTGTGTTTACCGTGCAACGGAAACGTGGATTCATCGGTAAACACGATAGTCTCAATAAAGTGTTCATTCGCATTTACACGTTCTATTACACTTTCACAAAATTCCATTCTGCGGTGTTGATCAGCATGAAAAATTTTCTGATGAGCTTGGTATTTATAGGATGTGTATTTATTTTTCTTTAATATCTTATGAACTTTACCCACGCTAATACCTATCTCTTCTGATATTTTAAATATAGTAATACTGGAATTTTCTTCGATCATTGCGCACACCATGACTTCCTGCATTTCTTTATCGTTATTTATTCTTCGTATTTTATGACATTTACATCCCAAAATGCAACCTTCTGATTTAAACTTTTTAACTACTAATGATATTGTTGTTAATGCAGGAAGGGGAGGATCTACATACTTTTCAGAGAAAAGGCGCTGGATTATCAAAGTAATAATAATTAAAAAAATATTTAAATTTAAAGGTCTTACCGTAACACACTCTCCCAAATGCAAACCACGAATGACCGTTAATACGATATTGATACGCCTACAGTCAAATTAGTGGTGGGGCTGCAGCTAGTACGATCAGTAGTCAGTTATAGTCGTGATTCAAATGACTCGCGCTCCACCACTTTAAATTCGCTATTCGGCAGCTAGACCCGAATATAATATGGTACAGTTTTCGTAGCGAGGTAAAATGAATGCACGGTATATATGTACATATATTATTTGCAAAACTTCAATTTTATTAAAATAATTTAAAATAAGGTTGTATTTTAAATAATTTTCAAAAAATTATTATAAAATTAGAAATTTTTTAATTAATAAGATTTATTTAAAACAAATAGCTATCACTTCAAGCAATTTGAGGTACATAAGTTATTGTCTCGAAACAGCGGTATTTTATTGTAAAATATAAACCCATGTATTATTATTGTATTATATGAACTCGAAAAATAATTGAGCATATAATTGAAAAGATTTAATTATTGTTATAAATAGTAAACATTCGGAAAAGTAAATACATATGTATGACCTAGGCAATACTGGCAATAACACAAGCATGAAATATTTTTATAAATTGCTTTTTGATTTAACTTTGAAGCTTCTTGTTCAATATGTAGAATAATACTTATAAAAAACAATTAATTTAATAGTGACCTCTGCTTTTCAGTTCTTCTAAAGTACAAGTTTTGATTTTACTAATATATGGGATCCCATGAGATGAATATTTAAAATACACTTGCATAGAATATCTTTATTTTCTTCAACATTTGAACTCTTCATATGTTGGTCCAAAATAGTTGACGATAATTAGCCATAGCAGCTTTCCATTAAAAGGGCTGTGACATATCTGGTAGAAATGATACATATCAGATTTATTGGTAGGAATGTAATAATGATATTTTTACAAACAAGAACCCATATATTAGCGAACAATCCCATATTTTCACTGGATCACTGTAATCAATTATTCATTTTCCATATAAGAGAATAGGCTGAAAAAATTGAACAGAAATTATTCTTTTCCAATATTTATAGTTATTAAAAACGCTTATGAAACCAATGAAGTATATACTTCAGAATAAATGATAGATTCAAGTCCACAGATTTTGCTTAACATGTTCTCTTTTATTTTATTGAAATGACAATAAAACATTTTATGCAAAATGACCATGAATCAAATAAGAAAAAATGATGTTTAAAGTAGTAATAATTGGATTCAAAGGAAATGGTTATAAATTTTACAAGTTCAAATAAAGCATGTACATTTTTGATAATTAGATATATTTATCTTTGAACATAAACTTTATACTTATTGATTTTTTTATTTTTTCTATAGCATATAAATTTGATGCGGCAGTATTTATAAAAGTTATCTTCTAAATTTCCACTGGCGTCTTTTTCATTTAAGACACAGCAAGCTTCATTAACATAATAAAAAATTATAAAACTTATAAATTTTTTAAAGATCAATTCACATTTACCTACCATAGTCTTTGCAAGTAATAGAGTTTTGTAAATTTACTTTTTGTAAGTTAATAATAATTGCTGGTAACACGGACAAACCTATAATTTAAATATACTTCATGTTGCCCACGAATTCCAGATTACAGTACTGTAAATGATCTTCACTTTTACATTCTCTAATACTTATAAAAGAGTGATAATTAACAGGTTTTGATTACACGTTCCAGGCTTAAAGTATGGCATTTTCAATTAATTTATTATCACATGATATACTAACTTAAGACTTTTAATTGTTGCAATTGAGTTTTCTAAAGATGGTGGTTTCACACTTTGCTTTCCTTTGAAAGGAAATACATATGGAAACTGCTTTATTCCAAAACTGAACATGATTAGATATTTTTATCTACTGCACAGCTTAATATTTTTCCTGCTATGGGATATCTATTTCTGCCATTGAGTCAAATAATTGATTGAAAAAATATTTTTATTCTGTTGTATGTATTCCATCTGGTCCTATGTTTAGTTTGCTATCAATACTTTTACTTTCTGAAATAAAAATGTTAACAATATTGAAGTATTTATTATCTAGGCTTAATAACTGCTGATATTCTTGTACTAAGGAACTGTGTTATGATGATGATATCATCATTTTCTTCAAAGCTATCTTTTCTTGCAAATTTCTGGTAATTAATTAACTTGGATAAAAATCGTAATATGCCTGAAAATGTATCTATCTTATATGCATTTATTATATCATTCCATTATGTTCTACATTTTTATTTATCTTTATTTGAGTAAATTATATCCTTATTAATAGTTATTTCTAATTCCCTTTTAAATGTGAGGTGGATCATATAATCATATAATTTTATGACCGTCTATAATAAAATTTCCTTCTAAAACATCTCGTTGTTTCTTGCAGTTGGTTATTTATAGGAGCAGTATTTGTTGATTTTTGATCATATTAAATAGGTATAATTTGTAATCCAGCATTTAATGTTGCTGTTACTATTTCTTTTATAATTCTCGGTAGAATGGTTGTTTTTATTGAGCTTTCGACGTAAGTAAATCAAAAATATTAAGAACGTTAAAAAATTTTAAATTGGCATATCCTTCAATAATGTCTTACCAAAACTAGCAGGTCTCAATACAGACATTGAGGGAGTAGGTCCTGTCTTTGAAGTAGCAGAAGTAGAAATATCATAATAATTGAAACGTATAAGTTAATACTACCTTTGCTGCAAGTTAGAGCAGATCTCTCGGTAGCTCTACTGAATTCTTCAGAAAGGTAATTGTGTTCAGAAGAAACTCTAAATAATGTTAACTGTTAAACATAATACTGTTTACATAAAACATTTGTGCATATAATTTTAAATAACATTTTTGGAAGTCAAACAAAGTCTCAAAGTAATTTCAAAAGATACTTGTTACCTTCTTTTTGTGTGGGAAATATAAACAAGTTAAGTATTGCAGTTGTATAAAGTCGACCTTTTAAACAACGCCTTCTGAAAAACCTTCACTTTTCTTCAGAATGGGGTGTGCACATCCCATGAATGCACGGGTCCACACAAATTATGATGAAAAGATTAGCTATGTAACTCATTTAGCAATTCACGCTGATTGTGTATTTTATTTTTGACGATGTGTCTGGTACAAACTTTGTTTATATGCGGGTTTTTGCCGTGGTTCAAGGTGTGACACTGCGATTAATCTGCTGATGATAACAACATAGTTGTCGAAATACGTCTACAGAATGAGAAAATTATTACGGAAAAGGGTTATATTAACCTTAATTTATTAATTTAATCAACCACAGTCTCCATTAAAATTTACTTACATTTGATTTAATCACATTGATTTCTGAAACGGCGGAAGGTTGTCCGAGTACGTTGTAAGTAATTAAATTAAAATTCAAACTACCCGTTAATACAATTAGTAAATAGCAAAGCAAAAATAGTTAAATTAAATCACGAACTAGTCGTTACAATTATTGTGTAGTAAACCAATACATATAACATTTTCACTAGTCGATTTGTAAAAAACATGATTGTTAAAAAAACCTCAACAGACGTAAATATTTTTGCTTATGTAAATTTGTAAAAAATAGTATGAACGTATTACAAATAATAATAATACCTATATGATGTTAGTATATTTTATTTTATAAAAAAATAATTAAAAATTCTATTTTTTTTAACCAATAAACGTTGAAACAGACAAATTACACATTTAGAGAGAAAATACAGTGCAACCAGACGGTTCTACGTTAATATCGCCATCTATTGATATGAACGAAAACTTATGCGATTATTGCGTGGTTATTTAAATAATTTTAAAATTTTATTCTTATTTTTAAAACAGATCTATATTTTTGTTTAAAAATTTGCAGTTACGCAATGGCAAATCAATTTTTAAATGTTAATCAAATGTAAACCCATAAACTCATATATAATTATTAATGGTCAAGGAAATTAATCAAATGCAATAATTATATATATATATTTACAAAATCTAAATATATGTTTTATTTATTTTAGACTATTTACATTGTTATGATGTATAATGGGTGTTTTTTTAAGCTGTATGAGAACTATCGATATCGATAATTATGGTTTGACAGCTGATAATGTAAAATTGTGTTGACTTTCTGTTCAGTAAGGTTTAGCAAGTTATCATGAATCGTTTAACGCCAGAGCAACGCTTCCAAATTGTGGAAATTTACTTTGAAAAAAATAAATCTGTTCGCGAAGTTCATAGAGCACTTTATCCATTTTACGGTCAACATAATCGGCCTAGTAAGCAAGCAATTCGTGCAATTATTCACCATTTTCGCATTAATTTGACTCTTCTCGATTCAAAACCATCAACAAAACAAAGAAATGTGCGTACCGAAGAGAATATTGCTGCTGCAGCGCGAAGTATTAAAGAAGACGTCGAAATGTTGATTCGTCGTCGTTCTCAACTTGTTGGCCTTTGTCCTTCGACTACGTGGAAAATTTTAAGTAAGGATTTGAAACTGGCCGAAGATGAGCATTTTTATTAAAGAATTGTGTTTAGTGATGTAGCTCATTTCTGGTTAAATCGCTACGTCAATAAGCAAAATTATCGCATTTGGAGCGAAGACAATCCTCAAGCCGTTAACGAATCACCATTACATCCATCAAAATTGACTGTTTGGTGGGGTTTACACGCTGGTGGCATCTTCGGTCCTTATTTCTCTCGAAATGTGGAAGGAGCTGCCGTTACGGTGAATGGCGAGTGCTATCGAGCCATGCTGACAGAATTTTTGTTTCCAAAAATTAATCAGCTAAACATCGACGACATTTGGTTTCAACAAGACGGCGCAACTTGCCATACAACGCGCTTAACAATCGATTTATTGCAAAATCAATTTGGTGACAACTTTATTTCCAGAAGTGGTCCTGTTCACTGGCCCCATCGTTCGTGCGATTTAACTCTTCTGGATTACTTTTTATAGGGTTATGTTAAGTCATTGGTTTATGCTGACAAACCAGCAACTCTTGAAGCATTAGAAGCCAATATTCAAGCCACAATTGACGCCATACGGCCAGATTTATTGGAAAAAGTAGTCAAAAGTTGGACTGATCGAATGGACCATGTAGCTCGTAGCCGCGGCAGACATATGCCAGAAACCATATTTAAAAAATAAATGCCATGAAATTATCTACCAGATTGTAATAAAAAAATTTCATTCCAACAATATTTCTGTCTTGTATTATTATCATTTTAATTTCTCAAGCTCTTAAAAAAACACCCGATACTTATGTTATAAATTTAATATTTGCGGATGGTTAGTTTTTATGTTCTACATTGGTTGACGATTTGTTATTATAAAAATGAATTAATGTTAAACAAATGCTTAAGGAGTGGTGATATTTAATTAAGAAGTTTCTGTTTATAAATGAATATAAGTAACATGTCATATTTACTTGTACAAAACATTCTTATACTTATTGTAAAGTATCTGTGTTTATTTATTTATTTTTATAGTATTATACTCAATGTCTTCGTACATTTCTTAAGAGGGTATTGGGTACGACTAAAACTCGGTGTATGTGATGATGGTTCATATGCAATTTGGGACAGAAAACTAAATCTCTTACCTTGTACACAATTAAACTCAAACTATTGTGATATATATATATATATATATATATATATATATATATATATATACATATATACATATATACATATATACATATATTTAATACTTGGTAACCGTTATTTTCTTCGTTCACTCCTAGGTGTCGTATATTCTGTAAAACATTGTAAGGCCATAAAGAACACATTTGCTCAATATATCCCATGTTCGCTTGAAAAAACGCCTCCATTTTCTGTCTGAAGCGTGCGCAGGCGCGCTTTAATGTGCCACGGTCTATATCGGTGAACACTGCTTCAATAGTGGCTCTCAATGGTGTAGCGTTTGGATGTATGGACTTGTTCGTGACCCTTTCAACTACGTTTCATGCATAGAGGTCCAAAAGATTCAAATCTGGTCTGTTTGGAGGACAGAATTCTTTCAACCAAAACATGTCGATGTTGTCCGACAAGCAATTTTGCACCAACTGACTTGTGTGGGCGGTTTCCATCCACAGGTTCACTATATTTATTAGAACATGCAAATAAACTTCTTTTGCAACATTTTCCTCTTTGTTGAAGAAATGTGATGGCATAACATCACCCTTACTGGATACAACACCTAGCACATAAATATTCGCCGGAGATTTCGTTCTTGCAACAATGGGGACATCTTCAGGGTCGTGGGCGAGCCAGCGGTCATTCCTTCGATTGATTTTCGCATCCACAGTAAAAATTTTCTCGTCAGAAGAAAACCTAAGTTGTCCGGCAGCATTGTTTCTTAAGGAACACAAAAGAAGGTCCTAGCGGTTTCGGAAAGCATCTGTCTCACTTTAGTTGTGTAAGACTAATAGCAGAGGTCCTCCTTGATGATTTGACGCATAGTTTTCTCGCTCACACAATAACACGACAATTTTCGGACCGACTGCCCTATATTCTCAAAAATTAGCTCCTGAGCCCGTTGAATGATGTTAATAGCAAATCAATTTTTAAATAAAAATATAAGTGTACTATAGATCTAAGATAATTTATTAATATGGTACATATATTTCAATTAAATAAAGAATAATATCACTTAAATTAAACATAAAAATGTTATTTGTTTTTATTTTTTAAATGACAATAGATTCTATTAAGAAGAAAAGTACATTTTTAAATTCAAATATAATCAAAAGTAAATATAGTTTTACCTGTTACATCAAGCATAGGAATGGTATTTCGATGTAATCTTAGGTTTCCTGAAGACTTGTATTTTGCACCGAAATGTTTGGAACAAACACATTTGTTATTGTATACAATCTCAGGATCCAATAAGCATAATGCATCGATATTTAGTATTCCTAGCCAGGTGTTAAAACGCTCTAGATCTGTTTTCGGGTTAGACAGTCGGTGATGTTCGTATCTACAATTTTGTAAAGTGGTTTATAATGTTAATTACAATTTAGATGCCATTTCTATATAAATTCGGTGAACAGAACTCATTTTAAATATATACTCATTACTGACATGAAAATCCTCAACAGAAAACTTGATTATTTTGGTTGGCATTGTGTTGTATTAAAAATACAGATACTATACACAGAAAGCAACAACAATACACAACCAAAATAAAAGACACGTAATCAATTGAAGAGGGAAACTGACAAAACAAAAATCAAACATTGAAATTTATTCATAGACCACGTTACGGAACCGTAATAGTGACTTAATCGGTAAGGAACACACTTCGCACGTCATCTATTGATAGGAACGATGACTTAAAAAGAGATATGGGGCTTTGTCTTTAAGAATGGTGAGTTTGGAAACGAGCATGAATGTATATTTTGCAGTTTTATTGGTGTGTTGTTATATTTTCCGAAGTATCAAATAAACGTACTTTTTTGCCTTTCCTTATGTTTAAGATTAAGGTTGTTTTTGTACAGTTGTTTGAGGCAAACTAGAAATTGTAGGAAATGTCTAGTAATAAGATATATTAAACGATAATTGAGTTCAAAAATTTCAACGATCTTATATTTGAGAATTACCTTGTTTTGCATATACGTAAAAAATTATAAATAAGATTTAAAAAAAACCGTCATTTGGCGGTACAGCAATTGGTTATAGCACATGAAATATTATAAAATAGTAAATGCAGTCAATAAAGCATATTGTTTTCGACACTAAACAAAATTGTCAAAGTAAATGGACCCGTTCACTCTGCTAGTTACCCAGATGGCTAAACATTATGTTACGCATCAAAATAAAAAGTTTAGCGAATATAATTTTGTAGGACTACCAACCGACAATAAAACTATCTGTTATTGCGTTTCCAAACTGTAAGATTTCCCAATTAATTCCAGTTTTGACATCCTCAGTATTTTTTATCATCTAATCTATAACAATTGAGAATAGCATTAGTGATCACATGTAACCTTATCTCATTTCAGTTGGTTGCAGTGCTGCCAGGTCATTGTGGCCAATATCGGTAGATTAGCTCGCAATTTTTCGGTAGATTTCGCAAAAATTCGGTAGATTTAAATTTTTATTTATAATATAACAAATTTATATATTAAAGCAAAAGTATAATATATCAAACATATTTATTTACAAAATTACACAAAATTAATAAATAACGCATGTATCCTAAGTTAATATAATTAAATAGAGTAATACAGGAATAGATATTGATATTTATAAAATTTACCTTAAAAAAACACACGTAACTACAACACAACTATATAACTGTCTATACTTAAAAATAGGTACTAATGTAGTGTTTGGATAATCATTCTTTGTCTTGTTGATACAAATTAGTATTAGGCATACTCGAAATTAACTTTTTTTCAATTGTAAAATCGTGGCAGCTTTCGCCCCCAATGTATTGTTTTAATATAAATCAGTCACAAACGAAATTGTGTTAGTGCCCTTATTTATTATATAAACAAAAACAAAAATGTATACTTACGACAGACACTTTGTATTACGGCAATTTAAATGTTTGGCTCGTCATGTGTAATATTCTTGAGCTCGATAGGCTTATAAATCTTATAATAATTAATATCGAATGAAATAGTACCTACATAAAATATCCACTTCTATAATGAATGTGCGACGTTACATATTACTAAACGTAAAATAACATAGACAAATATTTTCTTAGATATCTTTTTTTTGAGCCAGCAATTATTTGTTTATTACTCTTTTATATCCTGACGCCAACAATTTTTAATACAAACATACGTGACTAATTGTAATTTCGGTGTTTGGCATCGTTTCATAACTATTATCATTAATGATCAACAACAAATTTCTTCTATTAAAAAAGTAAGATATAAATATAGTATGGACATATGAACAAAAATTTGATTTGACAGAAAACTTGGATTTTCGGCAGAATTATCGTTTAAATCGGTAGATCAGTAGATGCGATCCAAATTCGGTAGATCTACCGAAAAATCGGTAGACCTGGCAGCACTGGTTGGTTGTAGTAGTTGGGTCCCTGTATTCCATTCTGTATTGTTTAGTATTTTCCATATTCTATTTCTGCCTACTGTCAAATGTCTATATCACTATTTATATAAATCAAAGTCTTGGGCAAAGTCAACGACGACGTTAGTGCACATCTTTGCTTTTATTTTTTTGATATATGATTCACTATTAGATTTAAGGTGATTTTTACTTCGTTTCGAATAGGAAGACAAATTTTTTAACAGATCCAAATGATAGTTAATTATCGCTGGTTGAGAACAAGACAAAAGTCATATAGTCGTACGCTATTAACTGTAGAATAATTTGACATCTTTGACTGTTTACATCACATTTACGCGTTTGGAGATTTCTTTATATATTACTTTAGCTATTTTACAGGGTATATTATTTTTTTTAGAGCGTTTACTTGCAGGTTAACAGATCATATAAGTAATATGTGAATATATAACCTTCACTTATACTAAAATTATATAATTCCGTAGCTGTTGTTTTCATGAAAGGATACAAAACCTAGCGCCAGTACTGGTACAAACACAGGTATGCGAAGAAACGAGATAGAGAGAGAGAGCAAGCCACTTGAGTAGTGTAGAAAAGCAGATAATTAGTAATGCTTTGACAAAATTTGTAATGGGCATACCCGACATATGAAAAAGTAACACTAGAGCGATTTCTCAACTAATAGGATCTTTATCAAGCGAGGTATGTGGAACATATTTCCACAGTATAATATTCGATTCCAAGATTTTCCAAACCGACAGTATATTGAGTCGTTGGTGAATATAAAAAGCGGGGAATATTTTAGAGCCAAAAAAGATAAAAAAGATAACTGGTAAACTTTCTGTACTGAAGTCTTTTGATGACGCTGTTAAAATTGCTATTCGTCAAATAGTTCACAACATGTTTTATGACAATGAACTAAAAAAGAAGAACCTAATTCACCAACAACCGAGATAGGGAAACTATCAAGTAAAACAATACAACAGCCTGATTTTTTGGAGGATCAAAACGTTTTCACATATAAGTCCCGACAATTTTACATCTGATCCTGTTGATAGTTCATTTCAAAACTTTTATCAGTGAATGAGTAAAACGAGACCTGGTGTAATTGATGAATTTTTCGAAAATTTCAATGCCTTACCACCACTTACGGTGTTGTATATGAGCCTGACGTTAATAAATTAAAGTTTGGGAGTAAAATAATTACATTCGATGCTGATGATATAATAATTGGAAACAAACGATACAAAGGCAGTAAGGGTCTTTATGAGCTTATTTTTAAATCAAATCCGATAGGCTACAGTGATGATGATTTGAAACAATACAATAACATATTGGAATATACCAGCGCTCATCTGCGAGATAACGATAGCACAAAACAATTACGAGGAAGCAAGGGGGTGAAATGGAAACGTATAATTAAACCACTAATTTCAAAAAAACAACCGTTAAAATCTTGGAGTGGTCGTGGATCCAACATGTTTGTTAAAAACACCCCGTATCAGTATGTTTATTGGGATGATGTAAATGAAGTAGTTGATCATTTGCGTCTTCTAATAGCATAAGAAAACGCCAGACATACGAATCATAATAACGCAATTCTATCCATAATCGAGGAGTTAAGAGAGGCCAGGGTGATTAAATAATTAGAACAACATATATTTTTCTCATTATTGAAATAAGTACCGACAAGTTTGGACGTCATAGTAACAAAGTGGAAGCTGCATTAGCAGCAGAAAGAATTTTCTACCGTCGACCTATCGGTCTGCCTCTAACTACCGACGGTGATGTAAATGTCGGTAAAAAACGCATTCGATTCGTCGCAGATCCGATTGATGATGAGGACTGTGTGAATAAAAATTACCCATTTCAAATGCTTATGGATTTGGAAAAACGATCTCGAAAAAATGTCTCCGATCAGATTGCAGAACAGAGAGTCGGATTTCTTAATAAATTAACGGAAGCAACCAAAGTTGTATCTAATGAAATGAAAACCGACATCGAATCAATTATGACAAACTTAAAACAATATAGCAAAACTGTGGAGGTGCAAAAACTTATTAATGAAAAAGTGATGGAATTAGGAATAGTCGATGACAAATTATCAGAAAATTTACTTAATTTGCGCAGTGAAATTATTAAAAATTTTAATAATTCAAATTCTGCAATTCAAAAAGATGTGAATACTTTCATTAAAGCTAAGGTAAAACACTCGAATAATTATCAAGAATTGACGAGACAACTAAAACCAAAAGCGAATTAAATAATAGAATTGACATAATGTCAACAATGCAGACACAAAATTTAATTGATAATGAGAGAAAAATGCAAAACGATATTTCACAAGTAAGGCAGGATTTAATTAATAAAGTAGAACGAGACTTGTTGCTTCATGAGAAAAAATTGAAAAACGATAATTCACAAATGAGAATGGAATTAGTTAACAAAGTAAAACAAGACTTATCGCTTGATGAAAAAATATCACAAGTGCGACCGGAATTAATCTGTAAAGTAGAGCGAGACTTGTCATTGTAAAGTGTTTAATTTTGTATATATACTAAGGTATGTATACAATTTCGTTAGTGTACAATGAGTAAACAGGGTGTTGTTGACGAACTGCATAGAGGGGTGCGAAAATCCTACCCAAGACGACGTATTATTATTAAAGGTTTCGATGATTTATGGCAAGCCGATTTGATGGAATTTTTACCATATTCTAAACAGAATAGCGGTTTTAAATACATACTCGTTGTTATAGACTGTTTTTCTAAATGCCTATGGACACAACCAATAAAAAATAAAACTGGTTTGGCTGTACGGAACGCCATGGAGAAAATTCTAAAAGGTCCAAGACATCCTAAAAATCTACAAACGGATGCTGGCAAAGAGTTTTACAACACGCATTTTAATAAACTAATGCAATCGTATGAAATAAATCATTATTCTACATATAGCACGAAAAAAGCTGCAATTGCTGAACGAGTAATTCGCACAATAAAAAATAAATTATATAAACATTTCAGTTTGATTGGTAAATACAGATGGCTTAACGTTCTTGCAGCCATTACAGATCAATATAATAAAACAAAGCATCGAACTGCTAACAAAAAAACCCTATAATATCACATTAGAAAATGAAAGAGAACTATTGTCTAGTGTGTACAATAATATTAAAATAAAAGGAAAAAATAAGTATAATGTTGGTGATGCTGTGCGTATCAGTAAATATAAATCGTTATTTAGCAAAGGATATACACCCAACTGGTCTACAGAGTTATTTAAAATTGTTAAAGTCAACATTACAAATCCCGCTACATATTTTTGGAAGACGTGAACGGTAGACCGATACTGGGTAGTTTCTATGAGTCTGAATTGCAGAAAACAAGAAACAAAGATGTTTACTTAATCGAGAAAATAATTCGCTCTAAAGGATGAAAAATATATGTTAAATTTTTAAGATTAGAAAACAGCTATAATAGCTGGCTAGATAAGAATGATTTGATATATGTAATTAGTTGTAGGTATATATATGTCACAATTTGTTATAATTCTTTATGCACAAAGATTTATTAAATAGAGGAATTAAAACAAAATATTTTTTTTATTCTTATCACACATACAAATTTTGTGAAAGGAAAACCACAAATAACGTTTGTAATTTCACATGTTTTATTTCAATATATACAATACATGTTCATGGCATAGTAACAATACTTTTTTATATATTTAATATATTATTTTGTGAAGCTTCTCCATATAAATTTAAAATACTTGATGTCTTTTTGTCAAAAACATATATTTCTGCTCGACTTCGGCATCAGGTTCTCCAAGAAATTCATAATTATTATAAATCTCCACCAACTTGTTATTATCCATATGAGAGTTACACTGTTCTAACACATCCACCAACTCATCCACATCAAAGTATTGTTTATTTTGTTGAGCAAATGCCGCCATAAATAAACAGTCCTTTAGTTCTAAGTTCGGAATATAATATTCGCCAACTAATAATATTTGGTAAACGATCACCGATTATATACAAAAATTGTTGAAATTTTTCCTTTGAATCTAATTTATTTGTAGACATTTTTTATGTCTTACTTAAAACACTGGTTTAATTAAACTACTTTGTTTTTATTAAATGATTTGCTAATATCTACATAAAATTATAAAGCAACGAACGAGTCTAATCGTGATATATTTGTAATTATTGCACAACATTACTAACTTATATATACAATACGTGCTGATGATTATTTTACATCTTCATTCTTTCTTAGGTGGCAAAAGAAATTGTTTAAAATGTTCCACTATAGCCTTCTTCTTTATGCAGACGCCACAATTTTTCTTTGATGGTGGTGGTCCATCAATTTGTTTATCACCATTATTGTAATGCTCCATACAAGGGAGGTTGTCCCTTAATTCAATCTGTTTCTCGGATGATATCAGATGCCAGAATTCTCTTACTGATATTGCTTTAACTTTTGTTTTGAGTATTCTCAAAGGGATATATTTAATCAAATTGGGGTCGATATTAAACAAGTACCCATCATTTTCTTCCATAAAATCAATTGCATCTAATACTTTATTCATATATTCGGTGTTGTATTCACACATTTTTATGTCTTACTTCAAACACTGGCTTAAATAAACTACTATGTTTTTGTTAAATGATTTGCTAATATCTACATAAAATTATAAAGCAACAGGTCTGAACGAGTCTAATCGTAACATATCTTGAATTATTGCGTAATATTATGACATTACAGACTTACATTATGATATTTTATGAAAATTTGTATAACAACCACGAGTCAATTTTCATCAGTCCCTAATATAAAATTGTTCAGTGCATATCCATTGTTGTACTAGTGTAGAAAATGGCTAAGTCTGTAACGTTTGTTGAAACTCCGGAGGTGTTTGAGTATTTTGAATACAAAATGTCATTAGCAGACAGACACAGATTTAACCGAAGAATATCGCAAGTGGAAATAAATTGAAAATTTATTATCACTCCTACACATAGGGCTCGCATATATCGAGAGCGTTTTGAACCTTTTCTGGTAATCGACATACAAAGGTTTAACGTTCCATTATTTTGTCCTAAAGAAATGTCTATAACTGATGGGATCCGATCACTTCATATGTTATTCAAACCATCAGTGCCGTTTCGAAAATTATCTGTTGAAGAAAAGAATGAAGTTCGCTGGTTGGAAAACAATCATTCAACTATTCGATATGGAGATGGCTTTGTGGATGTAAAGTGTGTTTCAAAAATTTTGAACAATATAACACATGGATCAATAAGTCCCGAGACTAACAATGAAAACAACATTTTTTTTGCAAAATTTTTTTTTATTTATCAACATAATCACCTTTTAGGGTGATACAATGGTTCCAACGCTTTTCCAATTTTTCAATACCATGTTTATAAAAAAATTTATCTTTCGCTTCAAAATAAGCTTCAGTTTCAGCGATGACCTCCTCATTTGAGCCAAATCTTTTTCCCTAGAGCATTTTTTTAAGATCAGCAAAGAGCCAGTAGTCACTGGGGGCTAAATCTGGCGAATATGGGGGGTGGGGAAGCAGATCAAAACCCAATTCGTTCAATTTTGCCATTGTTTTCATCGACTTGTGGCAGGGTGCATTGTCTTGGTGAAAAAGGATTTTTTTTCTCTGCATGTGCGGTCGTTTTTTTGCGATTTCCTCCTTCAAAAGCACCAGTAAGTCAATATAATAACCACTGTTGATCGATTTACCTTTTTCGAGGTAGTCAATGAAAATCACGCCATGTGTCTCCCAAAAAACTGACGCCAGGACTTTGCCAGCTGACTGCTGCGTTTTCGGACGTTTCGGACGGCTTTCGCCAGCTGTGCGCCACTCAGATGACTGCCGACTCTGGAGTGTAGTGATGTATCCATGTTTCGTCCATGGTCACGTAACGACGCAAGAAATCTTTTGTTGCGAGTAAATAGCGATAAACAGCTTTCTGAATCATCGACTCGTTACTGTTTTTGTTCCATCGAGAGCAATCGCGGCACCCACTTGGAAAAAACCTTTTTCATGCTCAATTTTTCATGAAGGATAGTAAATACACTTCCATATGATATCTGTGTCATCTCAGCAATCTCACGGAGCTTCACTTTACGATTTTTCATTATAATTTTTGTCACTTCACTCACATTTTCCGGTGTAACGGCTTCCACAGGTCTACCCGAGCGTTCCGCGTCATTTGTGTCGGTACGACCACGTTTAAACTCGGCAAACCACCGACAAATCGTTGCTTTTGATGGACAAGAGTCCGGGTAACATTTTTCAATCCATTGTTTTGCTTGCGTGGTGTTTTTACCCATTAAAAAACAATGTTTTATCAGAACACGAAACTCGGTTTTTTCCATTGTTTAAACAAACTACAAAACGACTTTACTCCAACCTCGATAACTCAGCTGTTTCTGGTCCGATCGACTTAAAATTTTGACACGTTTCAAGCAAAGGTTAGTACTCTAGAAAGACGTGGTTACTGGTTTACTACGAGCGCCATCTATGGGTTAGTCTCGGGACTTATTGATCCATGTGTTATGTAAAAATTATAGCAAAATTTATGTTAAGGGACATCAGAAAAATAACTACTTAAAAACAATTGTGGATGTGGACATTATAAATTTGGAATGTGCTAAAAATGTACCAAAACTTAATAAGAGTGCTAATGCATGTTATTATCACCAACGTTCTAATAGTGTTTGTACACAAAAAAATGTAAGAATTTTGTATAACTTTATTTCTCAAAACAAATATAATTTATAAACATATTATAAATTTAATATTATTATATGTATTAAAAGGTATGCTTAATAAAAATTGATATTCTCCATTTACTTCTTTTATTGAGTTGTGCGCTAAAGAGACATGTACAGACAGGATCTTAAACAATTATTGCGTAATATTTCTAGAATATACGGTAGGTAATATAAGAACATGAATATACATGAATAGACATGACTAATATTGCGTAATACTAACCCCACCTTAAGTCATAATAGCTTTTAACTGCTGTTTGAAGACTATACGTGTCAGTTTATTTTGCGCAGCTGAGGTGATAGTGTGTGTGCTTCTATTTTTTTGGTAAGCTATTTTCCTTTAATCATTTAATTTTAAAAAACCTTTTACCTTTCTGTTATACCTGTTCTGTTTACCTGTCTGTTTACCTATCTTTTCACCTGTTTACCTGCCTGTTTACCTGCCTACCAGATAATATACAGTCCTTAAATTTATTGTCGTCATATTTGAGCGCCATCTTGCTTTGAAAATTTGAGCGCCATCTTGTTTTGAAAATTTAAGGCCCTTTTGACTTGGGGCCGCCATCTTGTTTTTGAAAATTAAAGGTCCTTTTGACTTGGGGTCGCCATCTTGTTTTGAAAATTTGAGCGCCATCTTGTGTCAGACCGCCATTTTGTTTTTGAAAACTTAAGGCCCTTTTGACTTTGGGTCGCCATCTTGTATTAAGGCCCTTTTGACTTGGGGTCGCCATATTGTTTATAAAACTTTTCGAGCGGACCTCGTATATTAATTTTAAAAACATTTTGAACACATACTGTAACGTCTGCGGATGTGACGTCACCGGAAGTGACGTAGGCAGTGACGTCATGTGACGTCACTTCCGGCGGTGGCGGTGGTCCCAGAACCGGCCAAAACTCTCAACTAATAATTACTTCAACATATTATTTACATATATACATTTAATAAATTAATACTACTCCAAGTCACTAACATAATCTTCTGTTAATATAATTATTTCGGCATCGAAGTCAATGTCATTATAAATGTCCTTTACAACAATTTTTATTACATCTTCATATTCATAATATTGTAAAATAATATTGATTCAAAAAAAAATTCATGACTTCTTCGAAATAAATGTTTAGATATTAATATTTAGGAAAAACTGTATTCTAATAAGTAAATTACGTTTTTTAAAATTAAAACGACTTCTTTACTTACTTTTTTATCTCAAAAAAACGGAAGTAACTTGAGGTGAGGCAATACAGATAGTACAATTACATATAAACTCGTTGTTCTATCTAACGCAATTACTGTTTTTTGTAACAATGGATATGTATAAGATCATTTTTAAATAAATAAATAGTCGTTCGTTTTTCAGATTCTCAAATGATTTATAACATACTGTGGACTTTCCTCCCTGAAGGTAAGTTTTAATAAAATTTTTAAATTATTTTTTTTATTATTTAATTTTTGGCAAGGACCCCTGCGGCCAAATCCTCCTTCTGAGGATCTGGTATTTGAGATCCATGTTCTGGATTTGGAAAATCGCACACATTCCTTTCATGCGTACTTGGAGACAAGTTTACTAATTGTAAGGTATTACAAACCTTTGTGAGTTTTTTTATATCTGTACATTTCAAAAAATTTATATATTTTTTCTTGTTTTAGACAATAAATAGCGAACAATGTTTATTGTAGTTTTCTTTGCCCTACTGTATATGATTTATTTCAATAAATATACAACATTTAATTAAACAAGATATGAATTACTTTATTAGAGAAAATATATATTAAAACCACATAGTCGATAAGAGTATACATGAAAAATCTTGATGAATTTGAATAATGAGTTTAATAACTTTGGCCGTGTCTTTTTGAAACATTCTAGAAAAATCTGTTTAACCGCAAACACTTGATAAGAACATTTATAAGTTAATATATTTAATGAGGACGAGTAGAATTTTTTATTAAAGTACTGAATAATTTTGAGTATGTTTTTTGAAGTGTTCTAGAAAAATTTTAATTAACCTCAAAAT